>JAUZSV010425778.1:0-10522 GCA_034780495.1 Parotocinclus cesarpintoi | reverse complement strand
GTGATGGAATAAAAAGGAAACTGTCTCAAAGTGGACAGTGAGTAAACAGTGATTTAAAATTTCAGCAGCACTGCTGTGTCTGATCCACTCATACCAGTTCAGCACTCACTTATACCTCCACAACATCAATGTCACCGCAGTGCGGCGAATGACCCACCACCCAAATAGTACTTCATCTATGGAGGTGTTTCTGTGCAACAATTATAGAGTTACATTTGTGTCTCATCAGATCAGACAAAAAACTTTCAAATGACTTTTTTAAGAAAGCATTTTGTCATGCCACTCTTCCAAAAGCCAAGCTCAAAGTCCACCTCAAACTAGATAGTCTGTTCATTATGAGAATGAAATGGCATCCCTTGTTGCCCTCCCTTTGGTGGCCAAAACATGCACCTCCATATTTCGGTGCTGTGATAGCTGGGCCATGGTGCTCCACAATTACAAGAAATGTGTGTTGTACATTTATTTTGACTTTTATTTAAATGTAGCAACATTTCCTGCTTTTTAGGCATGAAACACATTCCAAAAACATGGGAAGGGACTAATAATGAGGTAAAAAAATATATATATATCTTATAATTATAAATTAGTAATGATGAGATTTTAAACAGTTGATTGTAGTCATGACTTGGTACAATCCACAAAAGGCTGATTCTTTGAGGAATTAAGATGGGCAGAGGATCTCCAGTTTGGCAACAAATGCATGAGAAAATTCATGTTCCTTAAAGAAGGATTGGAGGGGAATTTTATATTTCTCCATTTACAGTGCATAATATCTTTAAATGATCAAGAAATCTAAAGGAATTTCATTGTGTTAAGGGAATCGATGTAAGACTAAACTGAAGACCTAACAGCTGATAGAATTACATGGACAAAGAATTACTTTGGCAAACCCTTGTCAAGCACTACAATGTGGAGTTTAATTCAAAAATGCCACTTAAAACTTTACCATGCAAAAAATAAGCCTCATGTTAGCCATGTCTCAGAGGCATCTAGGATGGAGATTTTTTTTATTGAAAGAATTAGACACAGTGTGCTCCCAAACAGAGACGAAGTCCAAAAGACAGGGTCTGTCATTTTCTGGCCTGTGTCAGTACGAAGGTCATTTTGGTGATAGCAGCATTAATGAAGGAATACTTTTCGATTTTAGAGCAGCAGGTGCTGCCCTCAAGATTCCATCTACTACAGGTGGAAACAATGCATTTTTCAGCAAGACAATGCAAAACCACATGCTACACACATTACCAAAGAATGGCTGTGAATGTTGAGAAAAATGTAAAAAATAAATATAACAATGGCAACCCCGTACTGTTGAACACATTAAGCCTCATTTGCAGGATTAACAGGACAAAATAACAGCTGAAACACTTGCCAACATTTCTTGTAAGTATTACACCATTTTAATTATTTTGGAATGTCTTACAGGTCTGAAATGTAGGAATGGATTTTATCAACAAATGATATGAAGTTGGTCAGACAAAATGTGTAATATCTTGGGTTCATTGTTCAGTGATGAGTTAAAGGTTAAATATTAAAAAACAGGAACACAGTTTTTGTTGTTACTATTCTATCCTTCTGTTCTCTTTTAAATGAGAACATGTGGTAAAATTCCATTACTAATGTTACCACCTCTGTAGTTGCCCCTGTGTCGTTTCTTCTTGTTTCTCAGATTCACAATAAAAGCAGTTGTTTGTAGTTGCCTGGAAAGGGCAGCAGGTGTTGCTTCTACTTAACTGGAATGAAAACCTGCACCCACAATGACACTTTGTGGATGAGCTTTTCCACTGGACCAGAGGCCATACAGCTCCTAACAATGCCATAGTCTAAGTAGTTTACAGAAATACTTACATTGTTTTTTAATGGTTAAGTCTGTTTTGTAATATATTGGTTGGTTGGTATTTTGTTTATTAAAATGTTTATTCTGTCCTAGTATCTGCGGCCGCTGATAAAGTATTTCTCAACCCTATCAGATATCCACAGCTGCTCTTTGATTTTCCTAAGCTGACCTTATGCTCCTCTCAGTAGCTGTCTGTCCTGAAATTGGGTGGACAAAGAGGTGCATATCATTCGAGGTAAATTTTGAGTAAACTTTTAAGCAAATAAACAAGTTGTAAATAAAACACCAGAATCCATTATATAAGTAATATAACTCATGTTATATAACTCATGTTTAGATGTGGCATCTAAATTTGATCCAATTTTACAGATTCCCAATCAGTCAGCAGTTGCCAGGAAATCAATAGTAGCTACATAACAGAGGCAGATGGTCCAGGGAGTGTCTGTGGCTTTCTTTAAGTCCCTGGTAGTGTGAGTCGTTGTTCACTCCACTGGAATTTGGATCTTTAATCCACTAATGTTGTCATGTGGTTTTGGTCTTTTTTAGGTTGCCTGTGATTGCTGATCCACAACCAGTTGACCCTAACATATTATAACCTTAATCACTGCTGGGCTTAAATTAGTATGCTGTTCAAATGTTAGTAATCAGTTGCAGGCTCTTGCATCAGGAGTATTGTGCTGTGTCATGTGCTACCGGAAGCCTGTGCTAGTAAAAGCAGGTGCTTAGGGGGCAGAGTGGACCGAGGGTAAAATCCTTACCCCCACCTCGCTTTTGTGATCGCTCCCAGATGACCCTGTAAATCCTGTTGCCTGTGTGTGTCTAAATAATAGCGACTCCTAGCAGCAGAATGGATGGAAAAAAGGGCATGGCAGACTGCTGAGGTAATGCAATTAATATCTCCAGACATAGTCTCTCTCGCTCACTCTTCCTCCCTGCTCATCATCTCTATCTGACTGAGCCTCATACTGGGTACACAAATACAGATAAAGCTAAAAGACCTTCTATTGTCATGACTAATGACAGAAGCAGCAAGGGAGGAGGCAATGTCATCTTTTGTCATTTGCAGGTTGTTTTTGCCTCCTGCAGACTTCTATTATGTGTGGCATAGAGTGTTGCAGTGACTTTTTGGGTTGTGTGTTTGGTCCTCCCACTTCAGATCAGTCACATTAATTTGTTGCGCACCTAAACTGTAGAATTATTGTAGAACATTGCAAAAATATAATTACATACTTACATGAAAAACTTACATGTGGCACATACAGTACTGTGGAAAGTTTTTAGGTCACCATTAGATTTTATATTTTAGCAACAGCATATTGTACACTTTTTTGGAAGATATATATATATATATTATAAAACATATGTTTGACAATTATACTAAACAATGTAAACTCCCATAATACTCTGATCTTCATTAATATCTTTGTGAGCTTTTGCATATCTTAGATTTTTCACCCTGTTCCTCTTCCAAAAAAGTGCTTTTTTGGCTGCAACCCTCCCAGAAAGGAAATTTCTTATCCAGCTTCTTTGGACTGTAGAGGGGTCAGCGTGGCACCCATGCTGCCAAATGCTGCTATTACTCAAGTGTAAGGGGAAAGCAAACTAACAACTTGCCTCTGTAGCCTATAGAAGATGCTTTTTTAATGTTATAATACTGCATACTAATTAGCTGTATTTTCTGGTTCCACAGTAACAAATAAACTGATAAAGATTTATGTATATGTTTACATGTATATGTATAATAATATATGTATATTATACCATTGCTAAAACTATGCTATATCTAATCTAATGGTGACCCAAGACTTATTGTGCAGCACTGTACAGGTATTTGAAATCATTTTATTTGGGCAAACTGTTTTATCTCACAATAGTGTTCTGTTTTACTAACCGTTGATTTAATGAATAAATAATAATAATAAAGACAAAACAAAGACAAGTCAAGCTATGGCTATTTTAATGTATACACCTGTATCATAAAAGGGACAATTCAATGAGAGAGGAATTAGAGAAAATCCTTAATTAGACAATATACATGGCAACTCCTCAAGATGGCAGCCATCTACCAGAAAGACAGACTGATACAACTGATTTTCAAATCACAAATATGCAATAATGATTTTTTATCTCTTCTTTCGACCCCTTTCTACATTCGAACATTGGGTGTTATGTTCGTGTGTTAGAACTCGCAGCAGATTGTAGTAATTATAAGTAAATGCACATTTATGGATGCGTTATCTTGGATGTCTTATTGGATTATATTACTCTTCACCAGAAGACCAAGAGTCACCTTCGTCAGTGGAGTCCCCTGAGTGGACTTCCTCTGCCACTTCATCCCTCACATTTCTACACTGCAATTGCTTAGCTTGTGGCACATTCTGATCCTCTCTTTCTTTCAAAACTGATTGAGCTAAAGAGATGCGAGTCTCATTCTCAGGCTTGCCATTATTTGATGTTAGGCTTTCCAGATTTCTTAAGCCTTCCCTAAACGCCGTGCTCTGGTTTGGATAAACGCTGTCATGTGAATCCTTCTCAGTCTCTGTTTGGTCAAGTGGATCAAATGTAGCAGCCATCTCAAATTGTGGTGTGCTCCAGATGCCTTCCTTTATGCTTGAGCTAAAGAAGCTGTGCGGGTCATTCTGTTTTTCCCTAGCCTCAGACTCATTCAGATCATCCCCTTGGAAAACACCGACCTCATCTTTGTTCTCCGTTTTCAAAATACCATGTTCCTGCACTGTGCTCAGGATGCTGTGGGATGCACATTCAACATCATCATATTCATTTGTTTCACTGCCAGCATTTTCATCAACTCCACTACTGCCAGTGCACTGCTTTTCCTCCTTATTTTGATTCCTTACACTTTCTAATTCCTCTGTTTGAAGATTTGCGTGGGAATCCTTTACAAACTCCACTTTGGGATTCTCTTTCTCAGAATCATTTTCCAAGACCCCATCAGAAGAGGTCATCCAGTCTACTTGCTGAGTTGGTACATCTAGATGGGGACGCATCTGAGAGCACCGACTTGCGTTCGGAGACTCATCGTCTGAACTGTTGGACACCTCCTGTTCTGAGTCAGCTGTGTAGCTTTCTGGTCTACTGTTCAGCCCACTGTGTTGAGAAGAACTGTCTGTCAAATCTGCATGGGTGAGAAGTGATAGATTTGACTGCTCATCTTCCTCTTTTGGGGAAGCTTGTTCTTTGATCATTGCCGTTTCCAATGTAAGCTCGTATGGCTCTTCAAGGGTTTGTTCTTGGGGCGTTTCAGACACTGGTGTGTCAGCAAATAATGGGATATAGGCTAAATGTGCCTTAGCTTCTTGCTCTGGATTGATTTCTGTGCTTTCTATATCCATAGTTTCCACCATGTCTTTAGTAATGTCATCCTTGCTTTTATTTGATTGTTCAGTTGAAAGAATCTCATTGACTTCTCTGGTATCCTGAAAATATGAGCTCTCTTCGTGCTTCTTATCCACTAGGGTATTCTCCTGCATTGTCTCCTCCTTGCTATGAGTGCTCTTTTCCATAGTTCCAAGTTCACTTTCTTGGAGATTTACCAAAGCAGCATCCATTAATCCATGATCTGTGTCACCAACTTCTCTTTCAAGAAACCCCTCATCCACAGGTTGTACACACCCCTTACTAACTATAACATCTAGGCTTTCTCTTTCCTCCTCATGTGCCTCCATCACAGTGTGAACCAAGCCATATGTCACTACATCATCTACATTGCACATCTCTGGCTCTTCAGACAGATCTTCCATAGTATCGAAACGTTTGGCAATTTTCTGGTTCCAGTGGCCCTCCCCTTCTTGTTTCTCACTCTCACCTTCACTGTCATTATTTTCTTTCATTCCCATGTGAGATATTTTGGTGTCGGCATCCATTTCTTCTTCACTTTTGTAGTGGATGAGGGGACGGGTGTCTGCTAGAGTGTTCTCTCGAGCATAGCTGTCTGTCTCACCAGGGTCAGTTTTCCATGATCCAGAAATGTTCATTGACTCATCTTCACTCTGTTCATGCTCTTCTTCTGCATGGTGTTCATCTAGCTGATTATTTCTGCCATATGAATCCATGCCATTCTGCTTAGCATTTTCTGAAATCCTATCAGGATCACCCTGTAAGTCAGATGAGCTTTGTATCATACCTTCTTTCTCATTATTATCCATGGCAGCATTTACTTCCTCTGTTAAATCCTTGTTTTTTATTTCAATCATGACATCCTCATCCTTTCTTTGCTCTGATTGCTCATCATCAGCTTCAGAATATGTTAGGAACCTCTCGTCAGGCTTTTCAAATTCCTGACCTTTCCACATGACAGTGCCTGGAAGTTCAGCTACTGTGTTTTCTCCTACTTCTTCAGTTGTCGTCATTGAGTCTCTCTCAAAATCGAGTGCACTTTTCAGAGTCTCTTCTTTAACAAAATGAATAGCGTTCTCCCTTACGTCTGCCCCTGTTAGAATTTCACTAATTTCTTCATCAGAGCTAAATGTAGGTGCAGACAGTGGAGTACCTTCAGTTAATGATGGAGCTAATGTGACAGTGTTTGGCTGTTTAAAATCTGTAAGTCCAGTATCTAATCGAAATTCCTGTGTGTTGTTATTAATGATGGTCTCTACTTCTTTCTCGGTATTATTCACGGAGGCAGTTACATCCATTATCAGACTCTGCTGCTCAGTACTGTCCTCCCTTTCCTCTATTTGCTCCATCTCTTTGTCTTCTTTCTTCTCTTCATGTTTTCCAGTGCCAAAACCTTGACCTTTCAAAACTTCTGTGAGAGTCCTGTCAACTTCTTCGGTCCCTTCCACTGATTCTATCTCGGTTTCTGATACACTTTTCTGTGACTCTTCTTCAGCAGAATTGATAACATTCCTCTTTGCATCTGCCCATGTCAGAATTTCACTAGTGTCTTCATCTTTAATCACCTCCATGGATTCCGTCTCGATTTCTGGTACACTGTTTAGAGACTCTTCTTCAGCAAAATGAGTAACAGTCTCCTTACCATCTAGAACTTCACTAGTTTTCTCATCAGGGCTAAATGTATGTGTGGACAATGGTGTATATTCAACTAAAGTGGTTGTATTTTCACCAGGCTGTATATATTCTTGTGTGCTGTTATTAATCATGGTCTCTACTTCTTTCTCAACCTCATGCATGGAGGCAGTTACTTCCATTATCAGACTCTGCTGCTCAGTACCATTAGTCTTCTTCTCTTCCTTTCTTTGCTCCACCTCTCTGTCTTCATTCTTCTCTTCATGTTCTTCAAAGTCAAAATCATGACCTTTCAACATTTCACTGAGATTACTGTCATCTTTCATCCCCTTTACTGATTCTCTCTCAGTTTCTAGTTCAGTTTTTAGAGACTCTTCTTCAACAAAATGAATAACATTCTCCTCTTTATCTAGAATGTCACTAGTCTCCTCATCAGGGCTAAATGTATGCACAGACAGTGGAGTATCTTTAGTTAATGACAGAGTTGGCCTAATTGCGTTTTCACCAGGCTGTTTACATTCTGTAGGTCCAGCATCTAATCTCAATTCTTGTGTGCTGTTATTATCCATGGAGGCAGTTACTTCCTTTAGCAGGCTCTGCTGCTTAGTACCATTAGTCTCATTCTCTTCCCTTCTTTGCTTCTCCTCTTTGTCTTCATTTGTCTCACATTTGTCAAAATCATGACCTGTGAACATTTCAGTGCTGGTGCCTTCAACTTCTTTGGTCTCCTCCACTGACTGTTGCTTAATTTCTGGTTCACTTTTCAGAGTCTCCTCCTCTACAAAATGAATAATACTCTCCTTAACATCTGCCCATGTTAGAATTTCACTAGTGTTCTCATCAGGGCTAATTTCACCAGGTTGAGTTAATTCTTCAGGTCCAGCAGCTAATAGAAATTCTTGTGTGCTGTTATTAATGATGGTCTCTACTTCTTTCTCATCCTTATGCATGCAGGCAGTTACTTCCATTATCGGACTCTGGTGCTCAGTAACCTCTTCTTCCTTTCTTTGTTCAACCTCTCTGTCTTCACGTTTCTCTTTATGTTCTTCAGTGTCATAATAATGACGTTTGAACACCTCACTTCCAGTATGTTCAAACTCTTTGATCCCCTCCACTGATTCTCTCTCAATTTCTGGTGCACTTTTCAAGGATTCTTTTTCAGCAAAATGGAAAATGTTCTCCTTTGCACCTAGAATTTCACTAATTTTCTCATTAGGGCTAAACGTGTGTGCAGACAGTGGAGTATCTTCAGTTAATGATGGAGCTTGTGTTCTAGTGTTTTCACCAGGCTGTATAAATTCAGTAAATCCAGCATCTACTCTCAATTCTTGTGTGCTCTTATTGATGCCGTCTCCTTCTCTCTCATCCTCATCCAAGGAGGCAGTTACTTTCATTGTCAGACTCTGCTGCCCAGTACCACTAGTCTTCTCCTCCTCCTTTCTTTGCTCCACCTGTCTGTCTATGTTCATCTCTTTGTGTTCTTCAGTGTCAAAATCAGTGCCTTCAGCTTCTTCTGTCCACTGGACTGATTCTCTCTCAATTTCTGGTGCACTTTTCAGAGACTCTTCTTCAACAAAATGAATAACACTCTCATTGACATCAGTCCAGGTTATCATTTCTCTAGTTTCCTCATCATGGCTTAGGGAATTTGTAGACAGCGATGAAGGTAAAGCATTTGTGTTTATAGCAGACTCTTTAAATTCTGTAGGTCCAGCATCCAATCTAAATTCTTGCATGCTGGTTTCAGTGATGTTCTCTGATTCCAGCTCAGAGATCACATCCCTGTCATCTACTATCGCTGTATCGGTTTCCTCCCAGTCAGACATGGGCGCATGGGAAATTTGAGCCATCTCGGCAGACACCTCGGTCTCCTCTTCGTCTCCATCCTCTGAACACTTTGCATCAGCCATGTGTAGACTAGAGGACACCTCTTTGTCTAGAGTCTGGGAGATAATCACATCGGAGCCAGACAAAACCTGTTGGGAGCCTATCCCACTTTCTAGGGTGTCAAATAAATCATCCGACTCAATATGGAATCTTGGACTCAGTATAGAATCAGGCTTGTCTTCAGCAACATATCTTGCATCATTATGAGCATCATTTGGTTCATAATGAAACTGGGAGCCAGCTTTAGTTGAAGGCTTTGTTAAAGTAGCTGGAGATTTTTCTAGTTTGGTTGTCTTACTATTTATTAAAATGTCCTCTTCCTTTGGATTCTTGGGTGTCTCCTGTGTAGTGCTTCGTGTCAGGGGCCACGAAGGAGCCTGGGTCATCAGGCTGGGTTTAAAAGTGATTGATTTGGATGTCATCCTCAGTGGACTACTTAATAAAGAGGAAGAAATGCCCAGATGAGTCTGAGTGCCTGGATACTTCCCATGGGTCTTGGTGATGCCTTCTGTAAATGAAACAGGAGAATAGGTATGGATTAACCATACTAATTGGTGTAGTGTTGTAACATGAATCCCAGTTTAGATAAACCATTACAGGCTGAGGTTTGAAATTGCCTTCTTTTGCAGTGTTTTGGCATAATGGTGCATCAAATAAACAGAACAAATGCATCTGGCAATATGCTGTAACATAAGTGTGGTCTTTAAAAAAATGTATATATTGGGTATAGAGTCCTAATCTTTCTCCCAACGGGGGTAACGAGATACATTGTAGTAATGGAGTAATGTAGATTTATTGATCTTGACAATAGACTGCATTACTGAAAATACAGCCAACTGGACTGGGGACCTACAGGGAATGCTAAAATTATGAGGACAGGCTCCATTTAGTAAAGTGACTGATACCCCCACTGATACCCCCTCCTCCAACTGATGAGCACAGGCTCACACACATGAGTCAAGGATTGTTTCCTATAGACTTGTATTACAAATGGTAAGCGTTTGCTTTTTGGCATGTGGTGCGTCAAAACATTTTATTTATATCTTGTGGTGCTGCCAGTGAATCACAACTGACAATACACATCATTGGCTCATAGTGTGTTATCAGGATGTAAAGCCCCCGTAAACCAATTTTAGCCTCTCTGTGGGCAATGCACCAGTAGGCAAACCTATGAATTGAATACAGGCTAGTTCTAGTCACTTCGTATTTGGTTCTTAGAAGGAAAGAAAACATAACAAACCCCTGATATGTGAGATAGGGAGAAAAACAATCTAAAAATGTACCTAAAGCTGTGAGTGTCTTCTTAGCTGTTGATTGCTTGTTAGCTCTCAGGCTCTCGTTGTCCAGCAAAGCTCTGAAAATAAGGAAGAATTAACAAGAGGGATATAAAGGTGCTTCAATATAACATTCTGAGTTACTGTTCACCAAATAGATCCTTGAAATAGCGCACACACTGAAAATATTTCTTAAAGACAAAATGAATGGTGTCTATAAAATAAACCCCACTTTATCATTGTTAATGTGTGTGTTGATGCATGTCACGCCACACCAAGGGCTCACAGAATCGAATGTAATGGGGCTCAAACCTGGGATTCGTTTTGCTTCATATATGGAGCTTACCAAGTACATTAAAGTGAGACTTACATGGGTTAGGTTTAGGCTTATATATAGATGGGATTACCCGTACAGTCGCAGCCGACTTTCGGTCACTTTTCTCCACAAATTTCTGACCTTTATCGATGTGATCCATGAAGTATTTCGGCAGGATAGTGGAGTAGTTTGCCATTGCTTTCTCCACCCCTCCCCATTTAT
>JAUZSV010425767.1:0-10523 GCA_034780495.1 Parotocinclus cesarpintoi | reverse complement strand
GATTTGATTTGGTACTTTAGGATTTGGTCCGAAGCTGCTGGTCCCATTAACCGGTGGTCTATATATATATATATATATATATATATATATATAAATAATATAACTTCATCTTTGTCTAAATGATTCCTCTTACAAAATGTAAATGTTATGTAAAAAAAAAAAATCCACCCAGCCACCAATTATCTTCCGATTCACGTGGGTTCACGGGCCAGCATCCATCGTAGGGCACACACACAATCACAGACTAAGGGGCACTTCAGACACACCAATTAAACTAACACGCATGTATTTGGGCTGTGGGAGGAAACCGGAGTACCCCGAGTAAACCTACACAGACACTTGGAGGACATTTAGACTCCACACAGAAAGGACCCAAGCCGCTCCACCATGGGTTTGTACCATGGGACCTTTATGCTGTGAGGCAGCAGTGCTACCCACCAGGCCACCGTGCCGCCCATGTAAAAAAATGTAAAATCAATAAAGTATCTTAAATAAATACAGTAAATTGCGGGCACTTTAAAACCTTTTCCCAATTAACATTTAAAGAGGTGACTTTAACATCTACTGTCATGTTCTGATATTAAATGTATACTTTTACTTAAGTGCAGCTTTCATGTACTCTATACACAATGCATACTCTATACACCACCCCACCATACCTTGTCAAACACAAGAGTTGCCAGTTTTAGACAATCATGTAGGAAACACTGTGTTTATGAGCTTGAATAAAATTACAATAGTTGCTAATTTCCAGTATACCTAAATCAATTGGCGGCACATCGTCATTACTCCTAGACAGCATTTATAAGGATAATTTTGACTGATTAAGCAAAGGACTTTAATGACCTTTTAATTGACTTTCCTTGTGTGTCATCAAATGTTCATTTCAGGTAAAGATTAATTAGCTTCTAGGCGAGAACTAAAGACAGGCTAATTAATTAAATGTAAGCCCGTATTTATATGGAGAGCTTCGATTCATGAAATGTTTGCCTAACATTTGATGGCATATGCCAGAATAGATCGTTGACAGGGCAAGAGTAAAATGTCATATTATCATATGTTTGTCCTTGTTCAGGCTTCAAATAGCTTTTCCATTGGACATAATTCAATAAGAGGCCTTTCACTAAAGGAGACACTGTAGCAGAACACAAGTCGTAATAATAATGCAGTGTGATCTGAGCAGTAGGTCTATGTGTGTGCACGCAGGTGTGTGAAATCACTGGCCCCTTGCAGCACCTCGGGGTGCCCATCAGTCACCGCTCTGATAACATGGCGCCGTTTGGGTGTCGTACTGACGGGAAATCGATAGCGGTCCTGTTCGCTGTGACTGTTTAGCAGTCAGAACAGGGCTTGGTGCAGAGCGTGGGTCTCTATTAGTCAATGAGGCAACACAGAGACACCATCTCCCAACAGGAGTACGAAGCAATGGGGGAAATGAGGATTGAAACCAGACATGTACAGCAATTATTCGTCTACTTCCAATTACTCTGCTCATCACCAACAATGCAAAGAGTCTCTCAAACTGTCTTCAACAGAAATTGGCTTTTGTGTTTAAATAAACTCTTTCACACAATACAAAATACATTCCTAAATTAAACTACAGTCTTGTCCAGGATTTCCGACAACAATGGTTTTGCAAATATCAAACTTAAATGTAAAATATTTCTGCACTTAATATTTTTTCTGCAAACATGTTGAGCATGTTGAATTTATTTTTACAATTTAAAAAGCATTTCAGATTTAAATGTTCCCTGTTTGGATTGTATTAGCTTCTGTTTATTCATAAATAATATAACATGTATAGTGGAACTAAGGTAATCATTGTTAATTAGTTCCTTAAGGGCTGTCGAGTGCCGAAAATGATGAGTACCTTGGTGATTAATGGACATTGAATTAATTCTTCCAAAACCCCTAGAGAATCCACATTGTATAAGGCATTAGATGCATTAATGGAGATGTGTTGTATAGTTGCACCCTGGTATAGGATGGGATTACATTTTGGCAAATCCATCATAAAAATCAGGGTTTATTTAATATAGTCTACACAACATCAAAGCATGCTGAAACATGCGTAACTCAGCACTGAGCAAGAACTTTTGTGACTCATGACCTTATTTCTTGGCTGAAATAAGTGTAAGCAAGTACGCCGTATGTTGAATAAAGGATGAGTGCCAAAACCAATTTTTCACCTTAAAAGAAAAATCCCAGTGGTGCCTTCTGGCTTGGTCAGGCTTCTTATGCAGACACAACTTCCTGCGTCCAAGAGCAATTTAGATTAAAAAAAAAGAAACAAAAAGCAATAGCCTCTTGCTAAAGGACCAACAGTGGCAGATTGAATAAGTTTTTTTAAACAAACATGAACAACATGTACTCACCTGCAGGTAAGTTGAGTGAGTTTTAAAGCTGTTAATAAAGTCTTGTACTGTAGCATCACCATATATTAAATAACCAAGTAACATTTTTTATTGCTAAAGAATAACAATTCAAAATAATGTGGATTTATTACACTTAATGTGCAATAGGTGCAATATGATGCATGATTGATCTGGTGTTGGAAAAAATGCAAATGCATCAGATGAAGTAATAAATAAATTGACATTGTATGTCTTGACATTTTTGTTTAGAGACACAAGCATTCTTTTCAAGCATTGTTACCCTCCTATTAGTTGATGAACTTTGCTAGTCTTGCTATTAAAGCTGTCTGGCCAGCGCACCATTGTCCAAAATAGACCATACGCAGCCTTTCCTGGTTTGATCTATTTTAAGATCAAAAAAATCTTTTTTTTAATAAAAAAAGCTTTTTAAAGGTTAACCGCTCTACAGTACGGTTGACAGTGTCAGTGTGTTGTCTTGCAAAACACAATAAGTTTTTTTAATGGCTTTCTGTATGAATATTTGTTATTCATTCACTCTGGAAATGTTTTCTTTCTGATATCCTAACCAGAATTCTCTGCTGATATTTGCATGATACAAAAGGCATTATGCAGAAGGCATTCATAGTAAAATTACAATGTAAGTGCAAGGTTTTACCAATTATCCTAATATATGATTTATATGGATGAATTTGAGTAATTACCCAAGCAACGGTTGTTGATGAATAGTTGTCAACAGAATGAACTGTCTGTGCTGTCTTGGATTTGTAACCAGCTACTGGTGTTCTTCTAAAGAGAGAATCAGATTGACATGAAACCTGTAATGTTCACAGTATTGCTGACAGCACAGCACCGTTTTCAAATGTCAAACAATGTTGGAATTGTAGGCTGAAAGGACTGTGAGCTTGTGCTGACAATTTATACACCCAAAAAAACCCTCCCTCATCATTCCTCCATTTTTCACTCCCACCTCCACCGGGGCATTCTTCTTATGCGAGATAACAACAAGTGAGAAAGATCACAATGGTGCCTCATTTTGAAAAATGACAAATAGTAGATATCGAGTTTTGTCAAGCTATGTATATAGGTATGCATTGTGAGCATGCCAGATCCGGTGGCAATGACCCTCACGTTCTTTATTCCTTCTTGATTTAGCATTTAGAATAAGTGCTTTCGCGCCTGCCTCTACAGCCGGAGTTGAGGTATTGAAGTGGACAAGTACTGCGCTGTTCAAAAACTGCCTCTGAGGTCCTATTTGTGTGTCTGAACCCAATGTCAAACTCATTACTGTGGAAGATGCAGGGTTCATCCGAAGCCCGGGGCCAAAGAAACACAGAGCCAAGCTCACTGATCTAGAATCAGTCCACACTGAAGGCATGGGCTTTTCCCTGCAGAGGCATAAAGAAAAGGGTTAACCATATGATGATCAAGAATCTGGCTCAGTGCGCGTTTACTTAACACTGTGCACCACCATCAGAAACATGGTTAATCACAGTGGAGGGACATTTCTGAGGCGCAACAGCTCACACAACTGTTATTTGAAGGAGAAGAAGGAAAGTAGCATATGTTCTCATAAATGTATTTACAAACAGCATTATATACCAGTCAGTCATTATATTTAAACGCTTCATTTGTTTCTACAATCATCCATTTTATTAGCTCCCCCATCTTGAGTACTGTGCAAAAGTCTTAGCCCGCCTTTAGATAAGATATATCATTTTTTAAGCTGTGATATAGTGACCATATATTATTATTTTCCAGTCTCTTTATTGGAATGCAACCAGGAAATACATTAAATGTGTATGCAGAGTTAATTTATTAATTAGTTGTAAAAGCTCATTTCTACACTTTAGCTTCTATAGGCTAAACTGGTAAGTACTGTATTTAGTGTGACCTGCCCTTACACTTAAGTAATACCAGCATCTGGAAACTTCATCAGTATACAAAAGTCGCCCCTTCTACTGTCTGAATAAGCTTGATCAGTAATGGCCTTTATGGAAGAAAAGCAGCCAAGAAACCGCTATTTTGGAAGAAGAACAGTGTGAAAAGGTATGAGATATGCAAAATATGCAAAAAATATATATTGCAATGACGATCAGAATGAAAAGGAGTATTGTGGAGTGACGAATCCAAATTTGAAATGTTTGGATTAATTTGCTGACAATTTAATAGATGTTGTCATTGCACCATTACTAAAACAACAAAACTAACAGTGGCGTAAGACTTTTGCAGAGCACCATAGGGGCACGTTGCAGTTCAAGAATTGGAGACTGCAGTCCATCTGATGTTCTGCATACTTTCTCAATGTTCTTCAGTGATCAGGACCACCACAGA
Source organism: Parotocinclus cesarpintoi (assembly GCA_034780495.1). NCBI lineage: Eukaryota > Metazoa > Chordata > Actinopteri > Siluriformes > Loricariidae > Parotocinclus > Parotocinclus cesarpintoi. Next base: position 5,817 of record JAUZSV010425767.1, on the reverse strand, counting down.
AGAAGGCATTATTTGGGTGGTCAATTATTCTCAGCATAGCAGTGGCACTGATGTGGTAGTGGCTTGTTACTGTATTGTGCTGGTATGTTTGGATCAGCAGTGCTGCTGGAGATATTAAATGTATCAGTGTCACTATTAGACTGATAATAGGTTACCAACCAAAAATATCCAGCCAACAGCATACTGTGGGCTGGTGGTTGTGAAAACAAACACTTGCCTAGAGAATGATTAACAGGAACTGTGAAGCAGTTAAAAGAGTGACTTTACAGCTACAAGGTGGATAAACAAGGTAGGTGTGTAATACAGTGGGCAGTGATTACAAAGTTTAAAAGCTCCGACAGCACTGCTGTGTTTGATCATTTCTGATGTCACTCAAAGTTACTGCGGGAACTTTATCACTGAGGAGTGAAAATGCAACCACAGACATCCCTATTAGAAACTAATCCAATCTAAATAGAGCTGAATTTGAAAATAATTATTAGGTAACATTGGTTGGAGAAAAGGCTTGCACTGTGAATTGTTTGTAAATTCAAAGGTTTATATAGACAAAATAAAGAGTTTGTTTTGTCTGTGTCTAAATTGGGAATACGTGACCACTTTATGTCTGTGCGAGAGGTAAAATGAGTAAATATATGAACCTTTTATGTGTATGTGACCAATATGAGTGGCAAATATAAAAGCATATACTGAACCTCATTGATTTCTGCTGTTGTAATTTTCATTATGGCTTTCTCTTTATGCCTGAGGTACTTTTAGAATCAACAACACAAAACAGCATACTGATGTCTGAAAGAACAACTATTGATCATAGCTCGATATGACATCCACCAAATATTATACTTACAATGCAGCACAGAGACCATCAACAATGTCCTACAGCTCTCAGTCCAAACATGTCTGACGTATAGGAAGGACTTGGACAGGACATTTTAAGTTCAATAACCTACACACATATGTAAAAGCCTTTCCTTATCTGATCTTCACGGCTCGTTGACCCTTTAGATGTTCCATGTTAAAGAAACGTATTTGCACAGTAGAACAGTGAAATCATTTTTGGATGTTGTTCACCAAGTAAACAAATCAAGTTTAAATTCTGCTGTGTTAAATTCAGAGTATGTTCCAAAAACAGTTGGTGCAAGGCCAGTGCTTGCATGCTTGCCCCTGCATCCAGAGTGCAGTTATTGATGTGGACTGCAGAGCTAAAGCATACCTCTAAGATTCTATTTGAGTTTCTGAAAGATCACATTAACAACACAGTGAGCGATGCTGCGACAGAAATATGTAGACCACATGTAAAAATTGTGTTAATATAAAAACGCCATCTAGACAATACCCGTCTCCTCATAAATGCTGCAAGTTTACAGGTTAGGGTAATGGTCCATCACCTAGAAGTTGGATAAGACAAGGCAATGGCCCAGAACATATACGTAAGTCACCAACAAAATGGTCTGAAAAGAAGAAAATGTTTTTGGCAGTGGCAACATTCATGCATAATATCCTGAATGGCCTAAAATTCCATTTCACCATTGTGCCAGTCTGTTAGAAAAGCTAATGTAAACATCATTACAACAATGAAATAAAGTCACATACACTATATGGGCAGTATATAAGTATGCGGGCATCTCTTCTAATTAGTAATGTTTTCAGCCACAGTCACTGCTAAAAGGTTCATGATATGAAGCATACAGGTATGGAATCTTCATAGATAAAATGGCAGTGGAATGGGTTGCACTGAACCCATCTCAGTGTAAAACATTTATATTTTTCCACTCGCCACTCAGCCACCCTAAAGCAAGTCCATAAAGAAATGGAAATACAAGTTTTGATGGAAAACTACACAGAAGCCTTATCAGATGGCTTTGATAAGATAAGATAAGATAAGATAAGATAAGATAAGATAAGATAAGATGGTGTCAACATTTTTCAATATGCAGTGTGTATTTTCCAAGCTGTACTGCGAATGATTAATTAATGTGGACAATAAAAGCAACAAAATCCAAACATAAAATTGTTTGTTGAATACATTTTCCACTCTTATTGTCTGGCTATAAAGTACTACTATAAAGTCTACTGCCACCTACCGGTCTTTGTCTAACATTTCCATTTACTACAAAAAAAGAAGTCGCCTCTTAGCCACAGCAAAAGCAGATCAGCGATTTATGGAAGAATTTTTGTGATCCCCAGGAGAATTCATCAAAGATCAAGAAATCTGAAAAGTTGTGTTGACAAGAGCAAAACCAGCGGGAGGTGAACATGCCCACCACTTTCTTGATTGTGTTCAAGTGCAGTCCGTCAAGATAATGCGTCAGATCACACTGGATAAGTTTTTAAAACATTGACTGGAATTAAGTAAGAACTTGTTTTTTATTCTATTATGCTTCGCATGCTGAGTACCTATACATTGTGTTGTAGATCGTTTCGAAAAAACACATTTATTTCTCAATGAACAAAGTTATACGCTATACGTCGCTATAGCATGTAAATTCAAGTCGCTATACGTGTAAATTGCACAATAAAGGTTTAATAAACATTTAATATGTTACATAGCACGTCCCATCTTGTAACATGTTCGTGGAATCGGACCAGCCGGTTATTAGGACCAAAACCATCGCGTCCCGATGTGGGACTGTATTAAGATTTGCCGGCAGTTATAATACTGCAATGTAAAACAGTGTAGATTTATGAATGTAATTAGTGTTCTTTGTGTCTTTAGGTCATACGAGGAAACAGTATAATTATGCTGGAGGCCCTTGAGAGAGTATGAGGACGCCTGATCTTCATCAAACCTGACTTCAGATTTTTGGTTAATAAAGAACTGGGGAAATACTCCAAATACTGCAGTGTGTGAGTGAAGGTGATGTTGTGAAATACTTTAAATGTTGTTTTTTTTTGTTTTTACTATGAGTTAGGAATGTTTGTGTATTGTTTAATTCAATGACCAATAAATGTGGGCTCATTTGAGATCCTCTTTTGTTAATGAGTTGTCGTGATGGCTCGTCTTAATCTAGTTCTAAATGTTTATTCCGAAATCTGATTTACTGGCAATCAAGGGTTCTTTCAATATGATGTCAATATCATTCCAATCGTGGGTTAAAGACCTTGCTTAAGGACCAACTGTGGCAGCTTGGCAGAGGTGGGATTTAAACCCTAGAACCCAGTTCCAGAGTCCCATACCTTAACCACTAGGCTTCCACAGTCTCCCACAATACCACAGTGAATGTTTTGTTAGATGTTCTCCATTGTACTTTGCATTTATTTTATCTTTAAAAGGAACGTTACTCGACGGAAGTGTTAATGTTCTCGAACAATGTCATAGAAATGGAAACAAACAAGCCATTGGTGTCCATGGTATGAATAGTGTTTAGCTTTTGTGGCAAGATAAAAAAAAAGTGGACTGCCGAGCCTTTGTTCTGTGTGGTTGGTGGTTTAACCATTATCTCTGCAAATGTGATCCTCAAATATCAACTGCTGATCTGCAGTGTGAGGATTATACCACCCAAACCCTTATGCAGCAAACCCAGATCTGAGGAAAAAATACAGGGTGAGTCACTTTCATTTTATTTCAGAAACAAAAGGGAAAATGATATATCTGAATAACCCAGCAAGTAATGAGTGAGGGAGCCTATCTCTAGAACATGGCTAGATTTTGAAAGCCACCATATAGGATAAAGGGTAAGTTTTTTCCAATGGGAAGGTGGTCATGTAGCATATGAAAGAATACCAGAATTCTTTCAGAAATCAAGTGCCACAATCAGATTTACATTATCCCATATAGTGGTTCAAGTGTCATCAGCATGGAACAAGATGAAGAGTCCCTTTAATTTGGATCTCTAATGTAATCATCTGTCTCACTTTCAGCCACGGTGAATTTAAGGCTTATTGATCCACTGGGAAACATGGTGGCTCGGTGGGTAGCACCGCTTGCCTCACAGCAAGAAGGTCCCGGGTTCAATCCCAGGGTGGGGCGGCCTGGGTCCTTTCTGTGTGGAATCTGCATGTCCTCCCCGTGTCTGCGTGGGTTTACTCCGGTTTCCTCCCACAGTAGAAAGATGTTAGGTGAATTGGTGTCTCTAAATTGTCATTGATTTGTGCATGCATGACTGGTCTTGGAATGAACTTGTGTATGGATCTAACCTTGTGCGTGTTGCTGGATGGCCACTGATGCCGATAAGTGACGTTAAAGAAGCCAAAGAAATAAAATACGTTTTAGGTTAATTGGTGTCTCTAAAAGTGGCCCTTAGTGTGTAACTGTGTGCACGGCTGTGACTGTGTGTGCCCCTCTAGGGTTGTTCCCTCCCTTGTGCCCAGAGTTGCCGAGTGGGCGCCAGCTGGCCCGTGACCCCGCATGGATTAAGCAGAAGATAATGAATGGATGAACATACAGTAGTATGGATGTTTTAGCTGAAACATGTAATGCTTCACTAAGCAGCTTGCAAGCTAAGCAGGTAGTAAAACAGTCTGTTTACCACAGGGACAGGCTCAGCTAGGGTAGATTAAATAACAGAAAACAGTAATGGTTATAAAGAAAGTGAGAACTGAGATGCAAAAAAACAACTTGTGGCCAACAAGGAGCCGCATCTGCAGTTTGAAAGTTATTGGTTTAAAATATCCGACACAAACAAAAGGCTGTACAGTGGAACCTCAGAACTCAAACTTAACACTAAAAACTAACCATAACTAAAACCTAACCTAATACAGTGATAACTAGTGATACAGTTACAATACTTAGAAAATTAATACCATTCTGAAATAATCAACATCAGCCAATATCTGCACTTATGAGGCAGATAGAAAAATATTGGGGAAAATGTAGACAAGCTGCTTTATGAGAAATTGTAGCTCATAACCTGGTACTACTAAGTGACTAAAAACAACTAAAATGCTGACATTAAGTGAGGGTGGAGATATTTATAAGATTAGCTTCCTACATTACAATTTACTGCTTTTAACTGGAACTGGGATTAAAATCAAAAAGGTGTTTTTACCATGTGCACCACTCTCAAGTATGTACACATTGATTTTCTTCCTCAGAAATAACGTGACACTGGTCTCTGAAAATAAATGTTGCAGTTAAGAGTAATAAAACTCACTCAATCAATCGACTTGATACTAACAGTGCTTCCCAACAAGCCACTGTGTTGCCCTGAGCAAATTTTATATTTATAAAAATCAAAGAATGCAGAACCAGTGCGTAAATAGTTAAAATAAATGTTAATTTAGGTTTAGCAGTTTGCTGTCTCATTTAATGTTATTAGTTTTATCAGTAGAAGAAAACAAATCTGATATTGGCATTATATATTGGCCATTGGTCACCCTGCTTTCTGTATATCAGCCATTTAAAAAAACACATTGGTCCACCACTAATCCTAATCACTAATCACTGCACCAGTGTGCCGCCTGCTAGAAAATATTCAAAATATTACACCCAACATACTGGAACAGGCAGGAAAGGTGGAGGGGTAGAGAGGTTAGAGCTTAGAAGGGGAGTTGCCAGGGTTAATGAGCAATCTATCATAACCACAAAGTAGAGTTAGAAAAAAATATATCTTTTAACTGCAGCAGAGGGTGTGAAATCATGTGAAAGGGTGTTAAGGTGTCTATATAGTCATCAGGTAATGGGTTAACGAATGGGCAATTTCAGACACACCCCAAGGCTGTGTCATACACGTAGAGGGTTTACTGTCAGAATTTTGTTCAAAATTGAAACAAATTGTAATATACTATTTGATTCCGAGGTTCCACTGTATATTGCTGAGCTTGTTGTGCTGCTATAAGTAACCCTAGCAACTTACTCGATTACATCAGCAAAAAATGTAC
>JAUZSV010425756.1:0-10523 GCA_034780495.1 Parotocinclus cesarpintoi | reverse complement strand
GGTCCACAAATCTCAAATCCCACCTCTGCCAAGCTGCCACAGTAAGGCCCTTAAATCACCATTGCTTGAATTGTAAAAATATATTGGGTGTTTGCCAAGTGCTGTAAATGTAGTTTGAAACTTCAAAAATCAGTACTTGAAAAGTACTTAAAATATATCACATACTTTGTTAGTCCCCTTTACTCTGTGCTCTAATGTTTAGGACACCACAGATCAGAATAGGCATTATTTGGTTAGTGTATTATTCTCAGCACTGCAGTGACACTGATTGTGTTAGTGTGCATTTTGCTGTGCTCTTGAGTTTTTAAACAATGTGTTCACTCACTGTGCTCTTTATTAGACATTACTACACCACCTTGTAGGTGTAAAGTCAGAGACAGCCGCTCATCTGTTGATGTACAGTGTGTTTTAGTCATCCACTAATCATACATCAGCGCTCACAGGATGCTGCCTACATGATGCCAGTGTCTGGATATTCTCAGTTGGTGAACTATTTTCAGCAGTGACCACCATGTCACACCTCCACGATGTTTTATGTTACATTAATTTTCCAAAGGAAAAGACAATACAAAGTGAATAAACATAAATCTTACATACACCTGCATGAGACTGTTGAATCCAATTATGTTTTTAGATAATAAACTGCAACAGGAAACTTTTATTGCATGCTATACACATTATGGGCAGCGTGGTGGCTCGGCTCGGTGGGTAGCACCGCTTGCCTCACAACAAGAAGGTCCCGGGTTCAATCCCAGGGGGGGGGGTGGTTTGGGTCCTTTCTGTGTGGAGTCTGCATGTCCTCCCCGTCTCTGTGTGGGTTTACTCCGGGTACTCCGGCTTCCTCCCACAGTCCAAATACATGCATGCTAGGTTAATTGGCGTTTCCAAATTGTCATTGACTTGCGTATGCAAAACATCCCAGCCGTGTAACTGGAAACAGCCAGTCCCGAACCCAGTAAAATGGGGAGGGGTGGAGAAAGCAATGGCAAACTACTCCACTATCCTGCCGAAATATTTCATGGATTACATCGATGAAGGACAGAAATGTGTTGAGATCGATGATCCATCAAGTGACCGAGAGTCGGCTGCGACTGTACGGTTTTCCATTCCCATACACATTATACCTAATTTCAAATGTAAACCTTTCAGTGATACCTCCCATCAAACTACCAATGTTTTTTGTTACAGCATTTAGACCTGTAGTTTTTATTCTCAACATGCAGCAGATGAGCAAGTACAAGCACAGACGGGCTCTACCCGCCCAGAACATCCAACTGGAATGCAGACAGGCATTGTGCAAAACATTACATTAGAAAAATCAGCTCCAGGCACAGTGAAGGCACTGAAGCCACTTTTGGTCCTAGGGTCTGAGAGATTGCAATATAAAATGATAATTTAGTACATGTGCTTCTCTATTACATATAGTACTGTTTACTTCATTACCCCACATGAAAAGACCCCTTTAAGCACCCACAACAATACAGTGATCAATAAAGACACTTAATTATAGACAGGACTACACATAAAGAACACCTTATTAAATCTATAATCATCTTCTTAGACTAAGTAATAATAATAGTAACAATAATAATATTAATATATTTGCTGAAAATTAACAGTTACGAAAAAACGAACAATCATTTTTATAAGTAAGATTGACCATGGTTTAAGCAGGGGTGTCAAACATATGGACTGATTGCCTCAACTAAACCTGTGAATCAGTCTATAATATACTGCACAGGAAATTCTAAAGCTGAGCATTTATTATAAAGTCAACTTAAAATAGATTTGCATAAAACAGATTTATTGTTATTGTAAAATTTTAATTTTATTGGATATATCTGTAGGATATAAAATTGCAATTAACATAGGTTGTAATTAAATAACAGTTTGTTTAAAGGCGTTAACTACTAGTGTAGTAAGACTCTAGTAAAATCTTGAATGGCTGTATGGATTAATTTTTATTGTTTGCTTTTGTTTGTTTGTTTTTTTCTACTGTTTTGATGCATATTTAGTTTAATTGCACTCTATTCCTGAATTAAACAATTGCAATCAAAACTAAGCATGGTCCATTATTAGCACTGGAACATTTGGAAGCTGAACAAATTTAGGACAGAAGATGAATTATTACAGCAGTTACTATTATTATAATTTCCATTGTTTAGCCATTGCTTGATGCCCAGACCCCTAGCAAACTATAAATTTATTAATGCAGCCCCTCAGGAGAAATGACACCCCTGCTTTAAAACATGGACAAATTGCCCTTTTAAACTGTGCACTCTCCACACATTTGACCAAAACTTCCATAAACATATTCTTAAATCCACTTTACCCTTAAGTACACACTTAATCAACCATCTGTACATTTTATTCAATTCCCCACTCTCCTGTTTTCCTCTTCTCTCAGGTTCAGTTTTAATGTCCAATATCCATGTTTTCTTCTTCTTCTTCTTTATCGCTGGGCCTTGCTGTCTATTTTTTGTAGTTTCCAAAATGAATAGAGTGCCTATCACTGACACAGCGGAAAGTGGCTGGCTGCACCTCCCAGTACTGAACAGGATTGCCAAAGAGACTGATGCCATTGTAGAAGCTCCTTTTTACACCAAATGACCGTGGGCAGAAGTCATCCACTTTAACCTGGGTTATGTTGTTGGCATGGAGGTAGACCACCTGAAAGAAAAAAAACCTCAGAATCAAAGCACAGTCTATGTTTAGTTGCTTTTGTCTATGTAGCTTTAACGTCTTGTAGCTCTCTATTTCTGTTTTTGGTCTTATGTTTTAATGCTGAATACTTATTTCACCTCACTTTCATGCATCCCCTTTTTATTGACTTACCTGCAGGTACTTCATGTCAGTCAGGCCCTTGGGGACACGGGTCAATCGATTTTCTTCCAAATGCAACTCTCTAAGGTTTGGCACAAAAGATAGGCTGCCATCTTCAATATTGCGGATGTCATTGTAGCCCAGGCCGAATCTGGAAACAAGAATTTAATCAAATAAGAACAAAAGCAGAGGCAGTGCACAGATTAAGACAAACAGCCTCAATGATAGGTCCTGTTTCTGCTAATTACAAAGAACAGCCTGTTCCTAATTAACTCCAAAATAAAATACCTAGATTTCAGTGCATTGGTTAATTTATGAAGTACAGTAAATATAATAAGGCGTACTGATGTCAAGTCCAATTTATTTCTATAGCGATTTTTGCAATGGAGCATTGTCTTAAAGTTGCTTTACAGTGTTAGATTATTTACTAATATCTAAGACCAATTATATATATCGAGCAAGGCTAGGGCAACAGTGGCAAGGAAAAACGTTATAAGGAAGAAACCTTGGGAGAAACACATCCTCCTTTTCTAAATCTTGTTGCTCCCAAGGTTTCTTCTTAATATCCATTTTCATTTAAACTCACATCAGTTCACACATCACACCTACCAGAGTGACTTAAAATGAACAATAAGTAGAGGGTTAAGAACTGTTGGATCAAATGCCCAACAGTGGTAACTTGGGGGAATTGAACTCCCAACCTTCCAATTACTACTCCAAAGTGCTAACCACTAAGTCACCCTGTCCATGTAGACCAAGGCCCTTATTGAAGGCCCTTTACAACTGTAGTATCATTTATTTTGCTTACACATACGTTCCAATACATTTCCAGGGATTATGCTGAATAATATGGTGACAGCATGTATGCAGTTCTACAGTGTTTTGGGAGATGACACACTTTCAACATAAAGTGCGAGCAAAACATGTGAGCCTACTTGAAAATGCAATTATTTTGATTTCTTTTTCTCCAATTTGCTACAATATATTTTCACTACAAGCCATATAATGAGCATAATATTTTGAGGTCAAATTTGAATATTTGAATAAAAAAGTATTTTTCTGTATTGATGAATCAACAAATTAATTATTTCGAAAATTGCATTTGTTTAATTTGGTTTTCTGTACTTTTTCTGTTAAAGTCTGATGCTGTTTCAGACCAGATAAAGATGTTTTTATTCCGAAATATATACAATTCTAAAAGGTTTACACCATTTGCATTTGTATGTAAAAAAGGAAAACTATTAAGAAAATCACTTTTAACATCACTTTTCACAAAGTCTATTACATTATAGGTGTGTGTGTGTGTGTGTGTGTGTGTGTGTGTGTGTGTGTGTGTGTGTGTATGTGTGTGTGTGTGTCTTTACACCCTATGAGATTTCCTGACTAATCACTAGTTAGGTACACCTGTATATAAGGAGGCATGGTCGTATGCTGGGTGTTGTATATTGTTCCCTTTGGTCTTTGTGCTGTCAGCTGTGTTTGTCTATTGTGTGCTTTTCTTTCTAGTGTAAGCCCTAGAGTGCCATTCTATTGTCAATGCATTACTTGTTCCCTTGAGTCTTGAACCCCTGCATCAAAGAGGTAAATCCAGGTTGTTGTAAGCTGTCTGATGCCATCATAAAGGTCCAGGTAAGAATGATTCATTAGAACAAACAAACAGGAATGCCACACTAGGGTTTGGATCAAAAACAAAAGCCCACTATTCCCTTTGTTACAGTTTGCTGCTCATTATATGACATTTTATTTAAAACACTTATTTATTCTTTTAAGGCAACTTTTTAAAAGCAAAAACTGCATTGTGTGAACATTTACACAAATATTAAATCTAAGACAATAAAATGATGGTTATTATTTCTTAAGTCCGTCACAGATTGTAGAATTAACATAGCTGCATTGTTGTTTTTTTTATGAAAAGTGATCAAAAGTACACATAAAATAAGATTAAATAGGTATAACACAAAGGATAAATAAAGTTAAATATATAGGTGCAAGTGACATTTAAAACATGATTATTTTACTTGGCTCACATCTCCGGAGTGTTCTTCATCCAAAAACTTCAAAGCAATAGTAAATAGAAGAAAAACATTTTCATCTGTGCCAGTGGTGGGCAACGTTATCCGTAAATGGGCAGGTGTGGCTGCAGCCTTTCAATCCAACTAAAAGCAGGAGTTACACTTCAAGGATTAAATGAAAATCTGCAACCTTGCTGAATAACGTTGCCCATTTAAATCTGTGCCAACATTCATAGTTATACTTTAGAGCTTTAGGTGGCGCTGTTGCCCCAGGGAATCCCCGTAGTCAGCGTCGTGAAATGTAAGTAGTCTTAGACCGACTGACCTGTAAAGTTGCTTGTAACGTTTTAGGTCCTCCAACTCTATTGCTTGGATTTTGTTATGGTCCAGATGGAGCTCGTGGAGGCTGTCAGGAAGATCTGAAACACAAAAGACTCGATTATTTACAGTGAGAACAGAGAAGTTGTTGATGATTTGTGCATCTGAATGAAAATAAAAATAATTCATTTCCATGTCTGTGTTCACATTTATGAAGTTGGGACAACACAGCTAGAGCTGTGCCTTCTTTTACTAATGAAAATAGATAAAAAGGAAATAATAAAAATAAATATAAAAATAGGTAATCATTCACCTTTAGGTACTCCTGTTAGCTTGGCCTCTGAGATGCGCAGGTAGTTGAGTTTGAGGCCTTTAAAAGCTCCAGGCTCAAAGCCACTGTTCTGAATGGGGTTCCCACCCATTTCTGTATTTCAAAGCAAGGATAAAATTAGTCACAGTGTACACCACATAACCAACAGTCTCCATCTAAAAAGGGATTTGTTGAGACAAACTGTAACCCTAGTCATACATAATAATATGAGACCTCCAGACCTATGCAGTTCATCTTGCTCAGGCCAGTGAAGGCACCCACAGACACCTTCTTAATGTTGTTGTCATGAATGCGAAGCTCCACCAGCGAAGGTGGCAGATTTTTTGGCACTGCTGTCAGTTGGTTCCTGGAGAAATAAAGCTTCTGTAGGTGCCGTAATGGTGTAAAGGCCCGCGGGTGAACTTTCGCAATCTTGTTGTTGACCAGTGACAAAGCCTGGCAGGAGAGAAAGAGCATATATCTCAGACCAATACATTTTGATCAAACTGGAGGATATATTATTTAATATAATGCAATATTAATACATTATATTGCACGTGACATTAAATATTTAGTTTTGGAATATAAAAAAAAAATATTGGCAAACAGTGCTTGGCTCTGAGTACTGAGAAGAACTAAAATATTCTGTTTGGCAGAGACTGTCAGATCAGCATGGCTATTTTGCTGTGGAAATGCATAATCTGTTTCAACATCCTGTTGGACCGTTTTTGTCAACTAGTCTCATGTATATTTCCCTATTTATATCTGTCCAAGAGCAGTTCATCATTCATTAGGTCTAAAGCCTTCCAAATGTGCAAATTCACTCTCCTTTTAGGATACATCCTGTAAGATTTTCTTACATAGAGATTACTGAGGCCTTTAAAGTCATTCTCCTTTAGCTCTGTAATGTGGTTGTTCTGCAGGTCCAGTAGTTTGGTGTCAGCAGGGATGTTTGAAGGTACTGCAGTCAAACCTGAACACAAGCACAAATTGTATGAATTTTAATTTACAATACTTCACATATAACTCCGGGTGTGATTCCCAGTGACGCACACACACACACACACACACACACACAAAGCTGACCCTATGCTCTGCAGCTGGATTACATTCACAGAACCTCTAGGTCAAGGGTTTTCTCAGTGTCAGCAAAAGAAAGCAAATACCTATAAATGAAATGAAATAGAAGTCTTACACAATGAATGCCTCTGCCACACTATTTAAGTGAAGTACAGTATTTATATGACTTAAAGCGTTGTGTTTATGGGATGTACTATGAGCCATGAAACTTTTTAGGAAAGATTTTTAGGGTTGCGAAGAAGCTAAATGAACAATAACTAACACATTTCCACTTTAATTAGAATTCAGGACATTTAGGACACCCACTGGATTGTAGTTTATCAATTTTAATCCAGCAATAGTCCAGCAATTTTAATGCAAATAAAAATGCATCATCTTACTTTCCTTACCAAAGGAACTTAAATGAAATACCACTCAGCTTGACAAGAGGTCACTTTTTCACTCTTATTCAAATTCACTGTGCCATTAGGATACTGCAACTTTTGAATTTCATAAAATGCATGTGACGGTTGTACGTACTGGTTGGAAAATAATGGGTGGAATTAAACTCCGACTGATCTCCAAACTGAACTCCAAACACTACTTAACACCTAATTATACACTCCAGCAATCCAACCAAAATGGTCAAAACTCTACACTCCAAAAATGTTTTTTTAAACAAAGCACAAACATAGCCATCTGAAACTGTATTTCAGCATCTTCCAACAATAAGCACCAACAGCATGACGGGTTATAGCTCGAAAAAGGGAATATCTGGACCTTTCACCATATCTCTGTTGGCCGTGTGTGCCTCTTCATCCTCTCCTTATTCCTGTCAAATAGTCTGTGTCCCAAGAACAACATCAATCTATTCATCAAACCATGCTTTCAAGGAAATTGCATTTCAACTGATACCAAAATCCCTGTTTCCTCAATTCTTTTTGGACAAATAGCTTAAGAATGTCATTCTTTTTCTTCCTGTTTTTCTCTTTCTCTATCTGAGACTCAGACTATCCCACTGGAATGAAAAAGTCCAGTTTTTCTTTCCCTGTTGCTCATCCATTATAAATGACTTCTTCCATTCTTAGCTGACTTTCATTTGTTGATTCATAGTCTAAGTGTGACAATATTCAAAGAAAAATACTTTTTTACTAAGTGGTATGAGTGATTATCAGTTATTCAGTTATTTTGGTGTGTTGTCTATATTGATAAATGCTCTTAAAACATGTATACTTGAAATGCACTTATGCAATACAAAATGTTCTCATTAGTTATTTTTCATTAGTGAATTCAGCTATTCATTTACCCCAACGCTAACGTGCATAAAATCAAGTATACAGTCATCCTTAGAAAACCATTATACTGAAGGCTTTCAACGTGTATTTCAATTGGAATGCTTCCTTTCCAGAAAGTTCATTATTCGTTTTTTTGTTCAGCTACAACAGCCCAATTTAACCATAAATACTGTTATTGTAAATGGAAATGACTAGGAGCAACAAATGTCCAGCCACAAAGCTTTTGAGCTCACAAAAATGTTTTGTGATTAGAATCTGATAGCCATTGGTATATTTGCTATAAAGTTCCAATTCTTCTGTCTGGAAGCAATGTCAGAACACAAATGTTGAATGGATTTGTTTTCCATGCACAGTCATGCATATGACTTTTATTCCCGAGTGCAGCAGTTGATGTTTGTAATCTGCATCCTGTACTGATGTATTGCATATTTGATCTTTTCTACATAGTGGTATATATGTATGTATCTATGTTGAAATTGGGCCATTTAATATCTTTAATTTCACGCTCTTTCACACCCACAAACAAACACTCACCCAGGTCAGAGCACTGCACCACTCTTAGCTGACAGTGGCACCCAAAGGGACACACAGGAAAATCCGGGGAAGGCCGCTCATCAACTGCTGAGCCTTCCTCGTCATCCCTCATCATTACTGTCATAAGACCTCCCCCATCACCATCAATGCCAAAGTCCCAGAAGCCTCTCTGCTCAAAAGGCAGTGCCAGTGATAGTGAGGTCAAGCTGAACACACTCAGCAGGAACAAAAGAGAGATGTGGGAGAACATCACTGATATACTAGCTGATGACACGCTCAGACCTGCAAGACAGAAAGCAGAGGAATAAGGGAACATCTTTTAGAAAACGGAAAACGTATCCACTGCCATGTGCATTAACATATCTTATGTGCACCTAATCATTAGAAAGGTGGTACTTTATTTTCAGACATGACTCATACTCTGCCCTATACACTGACCAGCAGATGGGCAGAGTGGAAAAGCAGTTTCATGGAGGATGTTGTCACACGTGCATCCTTATGGTTTCTGGGTGTGAACAGGGGAGCTCGGCTCAAAACCTGCTCAAAACTACATTTTGACATAAGTTAGTGGAGCTAATTGCCTGTCAAGTAAAGTCAAGTTTCACCAGATCCATTGGAAGTGACAGCTAAAATTATTTTAACCAGTCAAATGTGTAACTGCTCACATTAGCTCAGCATAATGAGGCCATTTTTCTTGTGACCTGTCAGAAAGTAAATCAATATTTATGCAGATGTTAGTAATATATAACAGTTTAACAAAAATATAGCAGCATTATTCATAGTGAGTATTATTTAAACAAATACTGTGATTATTGGATCCTGCAATGACTGTTTACTGGACTAAATGATGCTTCTATGCACATTTTGATGCTATTCTACCCATGGAAGATTGGTTATTGATGAGAGCTCCCAAGGTTTGTTCCTTGTAACATTTAGGGAGGGGGTTTTTGTCTCCCTAGACTTGCTTAATTTGGGAATGGTCCTAGATATTAGAAGATAAAATTTGTAAAGCAGCTTTAAGACAATGTTCCATTGTAAAAAAAAATGCTATATACATAAAATCTGACTCGACTAGAATTGTAAAAGCCATCTAATTTATTAAACATTATTCTAAAAAACATGTAAATATAAACAGGATAGTTTAAATAGGATAGGTACATAAATGTTTTGTAATGCTGAATATTAGGGTGATATTGCAAACGTTTAAAATAACAGGTATATAGAAATATATATAACTACCATTAAACAACTAAGTGTTTCAGTTATTCGTCAGATGAGACTATGAACTACAGTAAATGACATTTAGATATAAACATGACATTTGTTTTCTTTGCTCTAGTTTCAACTGTTGAAACTGACATTTGCATCGATGCGTGCATTTGCAATTAAGTTAACAAAAGCACTGAACATATACCGCCACTGAATAGATGAAGTTTAATTTATGCATGCAAAGGTGTGTTATATGATGCAGATTTATACCACCTGTCTGTAACTGGTCCTGTGAATGTGCAGGCCAGTAATAAAGTAGCATGAGCAACATCTGAGTGCCCATGGAAACACAAACAAGTATAACGGCAATATTTTACTGGTATTAAGGTTACTTTCTCTCCTGCCATAAGCCATCATAAATAATTATGAAGTGAATGCCTTCTAAGTGTCCTTCTCCACAGGAATTGAAAATAGAATCACATAACATTACGGTTTCTACCATGTGTAAATCTAACATTCCACTCTGTGAAAAATGCAGTGTGCTGCATATGAGTATTACAGAAATCATTTGGAAAGCTAAAGTAATTCTTTGCAAGGCTTTTATCTCTAAAAGAAAAAGTGGCAATTGAACAGAAAATAATGGGACAACCTGGGTGTGTGTTCATTTGTCTGGATAAAATTGGTCATACAGTATGTGGTGGCAGTGGAAAAGTCTAACAAGGCTTTCCAAACACACAGGCCATTCATTAAACCGGAAAGGAGAAGGTGGGGTTATTGCTGAGGTTTAGTCCGTTTGTGTGTCTGGGAGACTGCACAGCATGTTGTCATGGCTGAACCTGCTTCAACTATAAATGATGATGTCTGCCTGTAGGACTGAGATGACAAGAGCCAACATCCCACTTGGCTTAGGAATCAGAGTAAGTACTTTAGCACTGATAATCAGTAATCTGAACACTAGACAAA
>JAUZSV010425745.1:0-10524 GCA_034780495.1 Parotocinclus cesarpintoi | reverse complement strand
TGTATACTAAATCAATTTCCTTAACAAATAATATTTTGTCTCATATGTTTAATTGGCTTCTCGTATCCTCGTTCAGGACTTGTGTGAAAGCCTGATGATGTTTACTCACATTTTTGCAGAAATACAAACAGTTCTGCAGGGTTCACAAACTGTCAAGCAACACATAATCACCATAATACATATCTTACAAAGCCTAGTACGATTTCATTATGACTGAAATTAATTATGTATCAGTTGTTACTGAAGGGGTTTTTTGCTTGTTTTTGATTTTTGTAATCTGTTGGCTTTAAAAACAATAAGCTTGTGGCTCTTTTTTGAAAGATTCAGCTGGTTAAGCCTAATATAATAAGGATTTATTTCGAAATGAGGCGTCTGAAAGCTTTTATTTTGTGGGAAATTGATCTAGAATAATGCTTCTAACGCTACAATGTGATTGTAGCGTACAATAGTGATTTTGGATTGTGGTGCATATTCAGTTGTTCACATCCTCTAGGCAATCAGCAAATATACTAATACTAAAGCAAGTCCTTCACAGCAGCGCCATTTAGCGCCATTACTCTCTGTGTTTGGAATGAATTTGTGTGTACTGCATGACTGTGGATAATATATGTCACAACACTCTAAAAGCAACCTAAACTGCATATGATCATTCATCTTACGGCACCTTACACACTTTCTAATTTTTCAGTATTTTACCCCAGATGACCATAAAAACATATACAACATCTGGATGATTGGGTAAAATTTTTCCACTGATTTGCTTTTCAAAATTCATATAAATCAAGTGTACAGGAAACCTCTACTAGCGAAAATGAAAATGTATATACTAGGGGTGTAACAATGCATCAAAATACAAAAAAAGCCACAATGTTCATTATGTAGTGGGAAAATGCTTTCTGCAATTGCATTTTTTAACACCAGAGGGCACAACCATGTCATGTTCGCATATGCGTATATTAAAAGAATACATGCCTTTTATTGTCATTATTTCTTGGTCATGGATACTCGCTCATTTATTTGCTTTGATTTTTAATTTAAGTAACATCTAGTTAATTAAATTAATGAAACTGCTGCAGTAGCACATTTTGCATTCAACACCACATTCAGTTGCAGTAACATTATTTAAAACATCTAATTTAGTTTCATTGCAGGGGATTGTAGTTCAAATTGTTATTTATGATATAATAGATAGCATACAAAAGCAAAAGTTGAAAACAGAATTTCTAGTGATTTACTTTTAACTGCAGGAGGTCAAAGTATTTTAGTTCTGTTTAAAAACCTGTGTGCACTGTTTTGCATTATTTCAATCCAGAAATAAAAAGGCAATGTCTTTTATCAAATTTCTTATTGTAAGATAATTTCATCATTAACTCTAACACTGTAACACTAGAACTGTAAGTAGAGTGTGTCGTTACACTCCTAGCATATACAGATGCAAATCTGCTCTATATTCATGAACTTGACTTTAAAAAAACATACTGCACACCTGCATTGCACAACTGCTCCTCTTAATAAGCCATTAGCAATAAGTTATGTGGAGACTCCAGGGAGCACGCTGGGACAGTATGACCGTGAATCTTTAGTGATTCTGCAGCCTAACCCTCATGCTGCCTGGACATTAATTCACGTGCATATCCCTGCAGACCTACTTCATACATACTGCTCATTGGCCTAGTCTGTAAACAAGGGTCTGTTGTGCCCTTGCAGTGGTGCCCTTGCTAAAACGAGGATATGTATTTGAGCTGTGTGAGTGTGTGGATCTGATGGAGTTGCCACATGTGTGCTTTCACGCTACCTCAAAGCCTGTGGCAATCTGCAGTCACAGCCACTCACACACACAAAGCTCAGACGGGCACATGCACATAAATCGCCCACCTACAGGCAGTAGTGCCGATCGATGTGGCCTGTTATTAATCACGAGTAGCACCTCGGGCCAAGCTGACACACACTATAATATTCCACCGCATCACTCTCTCGGCTTAGGATTTCATTGGGAAAGCAGGCGAACCTGAAGGTGTTAAATGGATTAGACAACGGACATAAATGACTGGCAAGGCTTGGTCCAGCTACACAGCCTGTAGTCTGCACACTGACACATTGGGTTACTGATTGCTCTCATGTCGCCTTCAGGGAGAACATTTGAGACATGTAGTTCCAAAATCACAACACTTTCAGGGCTACTGAAAAACACAAATTAAATATATAGGTATACGCCTTTAACTGTCTTAAATCAATCTTTTTCACATCTGCCAAGAGAAAAGAAAATCACAGGAAGAAAACATAGTAGCATTTCACGCTAGTTACTTAATTCATATTCTTTACTTATTCATATTGTGTGTTAATACATATCCTAGCTTAAATTAAAGCACTGTGTGCAAAGTATCTAAACAATGTGACTATGGTTATGTTCAACCAGGGTCCATTTCAGTCAGTGTCCTACTTCACAGAACGTAATGCAGACATTAAACAGCTTAAGATTTGCTACTTTTACATGTGGACCATCAAAAATCAGACCAGAATTGTCTCAAAAATCTCTTGTGGTTCAAAAATTATCACCACAATAAGTTCTAAACATTTGTTGTTCATCACAGGTAATCAAAGATGGAATTGACAATTCTGGTGTCCAGGGAACACAGCTGGTGTATCGTAGCCACAGACTTTAACAACCAACGCCAAAGGTCACCAATTTCACACAACACTTGCACCCTTCATAGCCAAATTCCGAAAAACTGGGACTGTGGACGGCAAGCCACGTAGCGGTCATAAGATCTCTAAGAAACCTCAACAATAGTTTTGGCAGCCTTTACGACGCAGAACGCAACATGTGCTGTGACTTTTGACTCACCCTTTTTATTTTAAACCCTTTTCAAAGGATCTTTTGAATTTTTAAAACAAGGGTTAGACGGTTATTTCTGCCAACAGCGAACACCCTGTATAACAATTCACCACTGAAACTCATGTACCAGCTATTGCATTTTCAAACTTTAAAAAGTGTATTTTTTGATGATCTGCATTATTATCTTGCATTATATATTACATAGATTCTGTATGTCTAAATATTTCATAACTGGTTAGTACACATTTACTAAACTGAGGTTGCAGTAACAGGTGAATTTCACACTGGGATTAATAAAATGATCAATTTATCTATATCCATCTGTCTAAGTATTTAAATTTGCCTTGTGCTTTATTCTAAAATGTATTTTCAAATTAAATCACAGAGTTTAACTCCATAAACCTAACCACACCACAGTTCTTACTACTGAAGTATTTTTCCCAGTCAGGTGTTTTTGCTTGTTTATTTACTCGGCTTATTTAATATCGCTTTCTGCATCAGTGGCCATTTCATGCACATGGTAATATCTATCCACAAGGTTCAGGAACAGTCATACATATACACACTCAAGTCAATGCCAATTTATTGTCGTTTTAACGTTTATGCGCTTTTATGAACTATGTTCTGACTGTATAAAATGTACAAAACTGTGTTTGTGGAAATGTACTGACCTTCTACTTTAAAGTGTGCTAAAATTGTGTCAACAGAAAGATTTGATAAACCACAAAATTACAAAAATACAATTTGAATTTTGACTGTACTTCACTAGACCTGATACAATATAGTCTACATATGAATAAATATTTGAAAGACATTTATACATATTTGAAAGATATTAATAAAGACTTTGAACTAATATCTATATCAAAATTCATATATTATACGCCTATATCAAAATCCTACAATATTTTTTTTCCGGACACAACAGCAAAACCAGTATTTGTGAATATGCATAAATAATTAAAATGGAAACTCATCTGAATAGGCTGGAAATTAAGACACTAAGTAAATATATCTCACAACATAGTAGCAATAAAGACTGGTCTCGCACTGTAATATTCTTACATATGGGCTAAGCAGAAACCTAATTAAAATTCTGATCGGTAGTCCAAATCCTAAACCACTAAGCCACAAATGAATAAGGTTTCAATAAACACATCAATTTCGAAATGACTGTTCATGGTACTGCTCATCTGTATGGCACTATGTGCATGTATATAGATTCCTTTAATGAATACAGTACTTGGTCATTGTGAGTATCACAGCTGGTACGTTTGAATGCAAAGGGAGGTTTCAAAGGAATAAACAGAGAGAAAGGTCCTTGGACAATAAAAAAATATGATAAAATTGAGTGTTGGCAGCCATTGCTCATTTTGGAGTGAGTGAACAGGTGCATTTGTGATTTCACGCAGTGCTGAACAGGTTCCACCACAGTAAAGTAAAAAGGGGGAGATGCTATTTACGCCAGAGAAAGAGATCCAGCGACAGAAAAAGAGATGGATCAGACAAAGTGATGGAGAGGAAAAAAGTGGCATTTGCAAGTGAGCAAGTGTTTAGAGTGACAAAGTGACGGAGAAAAGTTGAAATAGTTCAGTGGGAGGGAGTGAAAGAGGGTTGAAGAAGAAACAGTAAATATGTGGGAAGCAGAAAAAAAGTAATAAAAGCAGTGTGGAGGAATGATCACCTAAGAGCAGTGAGGAGAGCACACCAAGCTCAGAAAAGAAAAAGCGGCAGATCACATACAATGGGACAGAGACAGGACAGAAAGTGTAAAGGATGCTGGGATCAAAAGCTCAGTGCTTTAGTGTGAGTTTTGGATAGGTTTCGAGGATGAGCAGGAAAAAGATACAGCTACATAATTCACAGCATGCTGTCATGACTTCTCGCGTGTCAGAGAGCATGGGTATAAATAATTTATTGCCATATGACTCTACAATGAAAAGCTTCCTTGAGAGCTTCGAGATATAGGATTTAAATATGCCTTAATAGATAAGTAAAATTAAATAATTAATTATCAGCTAAAGAAGTCGTGTAATAAACGTTTTTTAATTGACTTATTAATAAAATAACATGCAAACGGTACACAAGCACAATGAAATAGTTCATAATGGTGTTAACATCACAAACCAAATGAGCTTTTCATTTTTTTTTCTCCTGCAAACAAAGATTAGACCAGTATATGGTGAGTATCAACTTATTATTGTATATATGTATAGATACACATATACTGTACATGACTATACTGCTCACAAATTTTTTTTTCAAAATGAAATATTGCCAAATCTCACAGCATTTTCTGAGCATTGTATATACAATTATGCACATATTTCTGTACAAATATGCACATAGTTCTACAATTACAGTCTGTTTCTTTACATACTTTGTCCACTTTGATCTGAGAACATTTTTCTGTTCATTTTAAATAAGTCTATATTATTCTTCATTACTTTTCATTATATTACTTTTGTTTTATGACATTCTGAAAACACTGCTCAGTGCAGTAACAGAAGCCAGAAACTAGTGAGTTCAAGAGCTCATAACTACAGCAACTAATGGTCTAATTAAATAAAGAGAAACGTTTATGGAGAGGATCCTACCTGCCATCCTGTCTGGTGATGGTGTAGCCATAGGTAGGATTGTTGATGAAACTGATGTTCACTCCAACCAGTGGTGTTCCATCAGAGGTAACCACTTGCCCTCGGATGACACAAGCATGACTGCAGAGAGAAGGGAGCACAAAGTTGAAGATTCAGAACTGTCCACCAGAAAATGCTACATATAACCCTATTTTTATAAACCCAAATCAGAAATAAGTTGGGACAGTATAGAAGCCTTGTGTTTCGTACATTGCAATTCCGTTGCAGACAGTGTAAACCTGAGATATTTAACATTTTGTCTGTTCAACTTTGTTTCAATAAACAACCATTCCTGCATTATAGGTCTTTAACATGATCCAACCACTTTGTAACTGTTTTTCATCTCACAAAGTTTGGTACAAAGATTACCAAGTGATTTAGTTTTTCAGATGTTATTGTTTACCATTCTTCCTGCAAACAGGTCTTTGTAGTGTGTTTAGTATGTGGTTTGAACTTGTTACTTATAACACTCTGAATGGTCCTTTTCTTTTTTGATCCATAGCACACAGCATTCATTTCTTCCAAAAAATACCTGACCATAAAAATATCTGACCATAAACGTTTCCAGTGTTTCCACGTTTCCATCCTATTAGGCTCAGAGCCCAGAGAAGCCGACAGCACTTCTGGACCTGGATAACATGGATGAGGCTTCTTTTTTTGCACAGTAACAAATTAAGTGGCATTTGTATATACATTTGTTGTGCTTGACAAATGTTTGCTACAGTAATCCGTTGCCCATGTGATTATATAAGCTATCGAGTGCCATCTGAAGGTTAAAATAAATCATGGGTATTCTTTTTTACCTAATTACTAGCTCTCAGGAATTACTGAAATGCAGGAATTGATGTTTATAAACCTGACCAGACAAACAAAATATCTTGGACTCATACTGTCTGCAATGAAGTAAGGTCAAAATAAATGTAAGACAAACTTTTCAATAATTATTACAGTATTACAGCATATTCCATACTGTCCCAACTTTTTTGTAACGACTTTAATAATGAATCAAACCCACGGTTGCGTGGAGCCTACAGTGAGTCTCCTTCTGATAATGAGAAAGAAAAGTGACTTCAGAGAGAATTCTCTTGTCTTTCATGCAATTTAAAACTGGGATTGGTTAGAGGACAACAGTGACCAACAGCCAGTCAACTTTATTTGGAACTGATCTGGCAGCCTAAAGATGTTATCTGCCACCTTTGCTGAGACTGGACTTGGAGATCAATATTAGGAAATCAATCAAACACTCTTAATAGTCCTGAACAGGCACCAAGAGGATTTAACAGCATGATACAAGTGTTATGAAGTTCAATGTCACGTACAGTTGAACTCAAGGTAGGCATCTGAAGATATTAAAGAGGTAACACAATGCACACCAAGAAGTCCTTTAAGCCTGAATTAAGGACTAACATTTGTAATACTTGCTGAAAGATGTAAGAGCTAGGTCTTAAAATCGACAGAAACAATTAGCACAGGGTAAAGCTTCTGCCCTCATAACGTCCTTACTGTAGGCAAAAACGTTCACTAAACAATATTTTGGTCCCATGGAGTATGCTAATTTAGGCTGCCTTTCTCCTTCACCAGTCCTTGGCTTAGCTTTGCTTTTATATAAACAACTTAACAACGTTAGTGGAGGCAGTTCAAACAAGAGCTCCCCCACAAAGGACTCATGCTGCAATAACAAGTTATAGAAAAGAGGAGCATTACTGTGTCACGCCATGGCCTTTTTATTAATGCTACCAGTTTGTTTTGGCAGAGATGTATTATACAGGCCAGATGAATGAAACTGAAGGGCAGAACCTATGCAGAACTAACTGAATGCTGCTTTGGTGAATGATTTACAAGCTGACATTAAACAGAATAGAAAACGGAGTGTATTTACTAGTAGGTTTGCCAATCCAAAAGGACACATCGGCGCATAGTTACAGCGCTCAGTGGGAAATCTGAAAGGAGTCAGACTTTCACTGGAACTAATGGGTAAAATAATGGCACCACAAAACTGGAGTTGAAGTGTATTGAAACAATGCATGTGGAGACGTGCTGACAGTAATTATTTTAAAAGCAATAAACTGCCTTGCTATCTTTCACAACTTTTATTTTTACGCTCGTTCGTCTGGCAATTTAGTCCTTTCTGGTTTTCACCCACTAGCTGAGACTCAAAATCACATAATAGCTGCCGTCTGAGAAGGTTTAGGCAAACATGCGTTATCTCCAAGACACTTTTCAAACCAATGATCAGGCAAAAAATATAAGAAGGTGCTAACTAGAGTATTTTGTACAAGCCTGAGACTGTCCTGTATTGCTTTGATTAATGGGAAACCAATTCCAAGCCACAAGCAGCAACAATACTTGAAACCAAATTTTATTTCTGGCATTTAAACTTTGGAAAGTTTTACTTTTTATAGTTTAATTCTTAGATATATATTATATGCTGCCAAAAAGGTTGGGTCCCTTTCTGAGCCTTGGTCCTCCCAAGCTTTCTTTCGTGTAACGTTTAGGGAGTTTTTCCTTTCCACGATCTCCCAAGCTTGCTCAATTTAGGATTAGATACTACAATATAATATAAGTTATAATGTTTTGAGACAATGCTCCATTTTAAGGAGCACTACAGAAATAAATCTGACTTTGGCACATTCTTGGATTGAGTACACATCATGGTGCTGGAGTTGTTAGCACTGTCCCCTCACAGTTTAACAGATACAGGTTTTCAAATGGCACGCCTTAGATAAACTGGTGTCTCTAATCTCCGGTAGGACATCATTTGGATTTCTGTGTCATGTTTGATAAGAACAAACAGATTTACATTTTTAATCAGGAAAAGGTGTTCCCTGCTGACCCTGTTTATGTTACATTACATTTACAGCATTTAGCAGACGCCCTTATCCAGAGCTACTTACAACTGGTACAGTCTTACAATTCAAGCAATGGTGGGTTAAGGGCCTTGCTTAAGGACCCAA
This sequence comes from Parotocinclus cesarpintoi, assembly GCA_034780495.1. Taxonomy (NCBI): domain Eukaryota; kingdom Metazoa; phylum Chordata; class Actinopteri; order Siluriformes; family Loricariidae; genus Parotocinclus; species Parotocinclus cesarpintoi. Next base: position 2,098 of record JAUZSV010425745.1, on the reverse strand, counting down.
CTGTGGCAGCTTGGCAGAGGTAAGATTTTAACCCTGGGCCATCAGGTCCAGAGTCCAGTACTGTAATCGCTATTCTACCACAGTCCGTCATTACATCATAATGTACTCCAGTTTTTTGTGTAGGGAAACTGTGTATTGAGAGTATGTATATATTATTAAATTAAAATGAGCAAAATTTAAAAAGCATTATAAATATGGTTCAGTATAAAACCAAACAGCACTCATCTGAAAAACGCAGCGTGTGCAATTGTTACTACTATATTCAAATGAGATCCACTGGATAATGGTGTAAACCAGTCTGAATGAGTGACTATGCTGTGAACCTTGGTCAAGTTACATGTAGGAGTGTGCGATTTGTAATGTCTATGATAATATCTTAATTGTTGTTTTAATGATGTGGGAACTCACTTGCTTTGCAAAAAACAGTTAATAACATGGCTTAGGAGTTCCTAATAGCCATATAGCCAGATAGGATAGACTACTGCCCATGTTTATGGAGTGAATTGTGCATCCTAGCACCACAGATCAAACTAGCGTTCTACCTAAAACATATGACTATAATTAAAAATAATTAAACAAATTGGAGACAAAATACAGACACCACCACTCTTGTAGTCTATATTGTTTGATTAAATTGGCTCTTTGTCAAAAGATAGATGTTGCCGTTAAATGCAGCTCGACAACTTTCACTATTTGAAAACAACCGTGTAGTGTATAATCATTCTGCAAAACAGAGTGCATCACAACAAGAAAATAGCAAGTTTTCTTGAATTTAATTTTCCTTTATTGCTGTTTCCATTGATGTCATTAGTAAGAAAACAATTAGTCCTACTAACAAGAGTGAGCTAACACACAGTTAGTCTTTTACACATTTTTAAGGACGCAACGTATAATCTAGTTTACGTTTTTGACAAAGTTCCAGAAAATATAGAGAGAAATATTTTTTGGCAGCATTGCACACCCCTAGTTACAAGCTTTGTTCTCAGAATGAAAGGAAGTTGTAAATATGACAAATAACTAAATGCCATACCATTTAGAAAGTGCAGTAAGCTGTAGACTTTTTAGCAAATCTTGTGAAGTGAAGGCTTTCTTCGAACCTTAAACAACACTTACTTGATTGAAAATCCACTTCTGACTTAAATTTCATTTCCAATGACTCAGTATGTATGTAGATATGTGTTTTGTTCAAATGAGTCACTATGGTGCAATGTGTTTTTAATCACAGATGTCGATATTTGGAGAGCAGGGTGACCGATAGACGATATATAATAACGATCACAATTTTTTTTTGCAATTGAAAACTAAAAATAATAAATGAGACACAAAATTGCTGACAAACAACAAGCTATAAATGCACTGTTCTGTTTGCACTGTCTTTTGTATAAATAAAAAAAGGTTGATTGCACTTGACTACAACATTTGTTAGGAGATAGCAGGATCCGTTTTTGGATGAAAAAAGATGAAAATGTGCAAATACTTGCGAAAAGAAACAATATTAGAGTAGTGCACATGCTTGTAACATCTTTTTGTTTTTAATGCCACTCCCAGTTAAGAGCACCAAGTTGTAATGCTGGAACTTTTTCATATTCTAGTTAATGGGCCCACTCTCGTTGTTTTTTTGGTTTGTAGCCACTCAGTTGTCCCAGGTATGAGCTGCAGGTTGTACTGCAGAAAAAAATTTTTTTCTGCATTTTCTCCATGATTTTTAAATATCGAATTGTGAGCACAGGTAGTAATGACTACTAAGGTGTACTAATAAAGTATTTATAATAAAGTATTTGGCACTGCCATCCAATAAATTGTTCTTTACTTTAATTTGATGCTGATTTGCAAGTACACTAATTTGAAGTGTGTTCAAGACTGACTGATTTCAGCAAATGGCTAAAAGGCTTTCACTCAGTGACAGAAATTTTGGTCATTTTCTATGATGACCGAGTTTCCCCTGCTCTCTTCTTGAGCCAGTCGGTGTTTCAGTGAATTAATCTTTTAGTCAATTAGCTCCTAAAGTAAATCTATTTTCTTGTTTCTCATAAGAATCTCTCATTTACCAAGTCTCATTTTGAGTTCTTTTGTAGACAAAGTAGTAGATTATTTTAAA
>JAUZSV010425744.1:1395-18187 GCA_034780495.1 Parotocinclus cesarpintoi | reverse complement strand
CTCTAGGCTACAGTGGAAAGTATTAATGTGACCTCCCCATTTACAGCTTTTAGCAGACACCCTTATCCAGAGCTACAGCCTTAAAATGCAGGCAGTTGTGGGTTAAAGGTCTTGCTCAAGGGCTCAACAGTGGCATCTTAGCAGAGGTTTTAAACATTGGACCTTCTGGGCCAAAGTCCGGTACCTTAACCACTAGGCCACCACACTCCACTTACACTTAAGCGATATCAGCATCTGGCATCTCTATCGAGACGTCGACAAAAGTTGGCCCTTCTACAGTTCAGAAGAAACTTGTCTTTTTGGAAGTAACATATGCAAAAGCTCACAGAACAGCATTATGGAGTGACAAATCCATGTTTGAAATTGGGACAGATAGACAACATGTTATATATAGTCATTATACCATCGCTAAAACAACAAATCTATCTAATGGTGGCCTAAGATTTTTGCATAGTATTGTGCCACAAAAAAAAACCTAGACAAAAGTCAACAGTCAAAAGTTCATTGCTATTTTGACAGATAATTGTCAAGACCGGTGTGTGCACAAAGCAAGCTGGCAGGTATGCAAACTTTTACATCAATTATCAAGCAGAATAGGAAATAAAATAACATTATTCTACATCAACACAAAATATAGGCCACTGTCCTCCACAGTCACCTGACCTTATGCTCATCGAGCATTTATGGGGGCACTTAAAGCAGAAAAAAAGAATCACAAGATGCTTTTGTGAATCATCTGAGACAACACAGATCATTGGCGTTTGCAGGTGGTGAATTGATTGGTGGTAAAGCTGTTAGACTTCTGACTAAGAAGTCCCAGCACTGTCAAGTTGCCCCAGCAGCGCCATTGAGCAAGTCCCTTAACCCACAGATTATCGGATTGTAGCTTGTAAGATTGTATCATTTTTAAGTCACCCAAAAGATATTTGTGTTTCCCAAAATAAATGTAAACATAAATCAAGCACAAGAAGATATTGTAAGAATAACTTCAATCGTCCTTAACAGGTAAGCTGAAGGTACCTGGGTGGGCAGTCAGGCAGGTGGCATGGTTGAAGTATAATTGGGCTTGGAGTAACTGAGCCACAGAGTTCTTCCTCCAGGTGTTCTTGAGAGTTCATGTCAATACACACCTGACTGACCCTCTGGACTCCTGTGGACCATAAAGTAGTACAACCATAATCATAACCAAGCATCTATCACGGAACCTCCCTGTCCTGGCCACTATAGACCTAGCCCCATGACTAATGGAACTAACCAGCAACTAAACACAAATAGAACAAACACAGTGCTTAGTCTCTCTGGTTTGTCTTTCACCTCTACTAAGGCGAGGCGAGGCAAGGCTTCCACCAAGGCCACCCTATGCTAGTGTGTAAAAGTACTCAATTCATGTCTACTTTTTAATTTTCTCCTTTCCAGGAGGAGTCAATGTTCCTTGTATTGCAGATCTGGTTCTTCCTACCAGGGGTGAATATCCAGCACTGTGCAAAAGTCTAAGGCCACCTAATGAATATATATAAAGCACTGTCAACAACTGGAACCAAACATTTAATGTATTGGATTCTTAACTCTAGTAATAATACTCTTTTCCACTGTTCTTCATTACAATCTTTGTGAGCTCCAGCATATCTCAATCATCTCACCCTGCTCCCCTTATAAAAAAAAGTGGTTTCTTGGCTGCTACCCTTTCAAAAAGATCATTCTTTATGAAGTTACTTTGGATTGCAGAACTTGTAAAACTTGAGACCCCACTGAATCTGCTAGGAGTTGCTAGTGCTCAACTGTAAGGGGGATCACACGAAATACTTGCCACTGTAGCATATTTAGGATATTTTTGGATTTGTTTTTTTTACTACTGCATACATATTTCCTATATTTGCTGGTTGAATTCTAATACAGAGACTGTACAATAATTATATATGGTTATGATACCATTGATAAAACTATTGTATATCTAATCAAATCTAATAGTGGCCTAAGACTTTTGCTCAGATTTTTTGCATTCCACTTAGAGCATGAAAACACTCTAAATCCTATATTAAATTTGGTATTGTTGTCTTTCATAATTCTTTGGAGTATTCCATAAAAACCCCCTAATAACCCATTTGGTGAAAAGGTCACTTGATTTACTTTAGTATTACTTAAACTTTACCTGAGCCACAGGTTACAGAACAGGGAGAAATCACGGCAGACCATCGACCTTCAACAACCGTCTCCATCGGTACATCCAGAGGTACGTAATAGTGGTAGGTGATGTTTGGGCTTGTGATGTCTCCATATTCTTTCCCATATTTTCTGTATACCTAAATGTACATGTTATAGAAGTTGTAAGTGACTTTATTATCATGCAGTCGACAGACATCTCTAATGTTTCTGCATTTAACTTTAACTTCAAGCAAACATGCTGATTGTGATGATACTTCCCAGCAGTCATTCATCTGACCTGTATGTGGATCTTATCTGTGACTGGTCCAGACAGAATAAGCTCTTCTGTGTGAGGTAGAAGTTCAGGGGTGAGGTAGAGGTTGTAGATGATTCGATGTTCCTCCAGAGGTGAAGGGTAAGTTGTGTTTAGTGCTATACTCTCATTTCCAGCTATTACATATTCATCATTCACCAGCAACGCTACATAAACACAAAATATGCACCATCATTTCAATAAATTTCCTTATTTGTCTTGGGTAACATTTCTGTAGCACAACAGCTACTCACTACACTTACCCATATGTGTAAAAATGGGCCCCCAGTTAATCAAGTGGACCCGAGAGGCATTCACAGGCAAGATAAGAAATGTCACATACTCTGAAAAAAACAAGATATACCTAAATCATATATATGGAAATAAACATTGTGATCATATGGTAAATAAAGAAGTAGTACCTTGGGCCTCTCCATCAGTATAAGAGCCAGATATAAGTTGGCAGTTGGAAGCATTTCCTCCACACACACCACACACATCCTCCACCTTCCCAGAATTCATCACTCCATCACAGCCAAACAACTGAGAAAAGACCACACAAAAGTCAAGTTTTCTGGAGTATTTCTACTAATACAACCTCTACTACTACTATTACTACTACTACTACTACTACTAATAGTAATTATAATAATAATAATAATAATAATAATAATAATAATAATAATAATAATAATAATAATGAGCCACATTCTTTCTATCTTTCTCCTATATTTAAATTTTCTGCTTTTGCTCTCCTACTGTTTTCTAATTTTTTTTAATCCCTGGTTTAGTTATTTCATTAGTGAATTATTTTTTTTCTTTCTTTCTTTCATTTTTTATTTGAATTTCTCCGTTCTTACATTCATCCCTCCTTTCTTTTTTTTATTCCTCTTGATATTTTCTTTTTTTTATTTTAAGCCCCTTCTACCATTTTCTAAATTGACTTTGATCCCTTTCTTTTTTTTTTCCTTGTTTCTACTCTTTGTACTTTTTTCTTTCTATTCTTTCTCTCTTTGTTTATTTTGACTGTATTTAATTTTTATTGTTATTTTACTCTTAATACTTATTTTTTTCTCAGTTTCTTTCGTTCTAGTATTGCAGTACTACTACTAACTAACTTACACTAGAAGGAAAGAAAAGAAAGAAACAAAGAAACAAAAAAAATTATAAAATAAAGAGAGACAAATTGGGGACTGGTCATAAGAGGTGCTGGTGGTGCATTACCTGGCACTTTCCATTTAGGCAGGCAGTAGCCAATCCAGTAGGTACAGGATGGTCAGCTTCACACCTCGTCCCATCGATGAACTGAGAACCACGGCTCACCATGAAGTCTTGCTCCCGAGAGCGGCACATCATCTTACACTGGGCATCACCTAAACACCACATAGCAAACGACAAACCAGAATGAAAGAAAAATGATAGAATCCAGATTTTATTTTCTACTATGAACATGTCAAATGTTAGAAAATAAATATGTCCTAAAAGAACTGTTATATTACTGAATACATGCTTTGTTATTTCATTTACTAATCATTAAATGCCACTACAAAGGTGCGTTATCATGTATAAAGCATAAGACTTCGAGACTAGACTGTGCTCAGTGTGTAACTTCTCTTATTGCTATTGTACAGTTGTGTTGTGTTAGCTCATAGCTAGTCGGCTAGTTAACTAACTATTGCATTCATGAAGTAATCAGGAAGTCACATCGTCTTAGTTTGCATTGATTTATTGCATAGTCATTCATTCAGCTATTAAAATATACATTATAAGAAAAACGTTTATTTCACAGCTGTTACTGGCTAAGCTAGCTAGTTAGTTAGCTAGCGAGCTTGGGACGGTAGTTCAAAGCTTCTGGACACCACCTTGTTGTACCCAGTTCTTGTAGTCAAGACTGTTTTGTCACAATCTGAACTGTGATGTCCCAGGAAAAAATGCACTGTGAGATTTCATAGTAAAACTATAAATTGTTTGACAGTTTTAATGTAAACTTTCACAGTTTGACCATAAAGGCCACAGTTATACCACTAATGTTTGATGGTAATTTGGCCACATCATGGTTTTACTGTCAAACTTTATAGTACAATTGTAAACTATGAACTGACCATAAATAATTCATTCATTCATTCCTTATCTTGCGTTTAATCCACATGGGGTCATGGGCCAACTGGTGCCCACCTGGCAATTCTGGGCGCAAGGGCAGAAACAAACCTAGATGGGATGCCAATCCATCGTAGGGCACACACACACACAGTCATGCACACAGTCAAATACTAAAGGCCACTTTAGATCCACCAATTAATCAACACACATGTCTTTGGACTGTGGGAGTAAACTCACGCAGACACGGGGAGGATATGCAGACTCCACCCTGGGATTGAACCTGGGATCTTCTTGCTCGGTGCTACCCACCGAGCTGCCCCATTAATTATTTCACCGTTTTAATATGAATTTTGACGGTAATTTGGCCACTTCATGATTCTACTGTCAAATTCCACAGTACATTTTTTTCCTGGGGTTCCAACAGCTTAAATGTTTTACAGGAGGTACACAAAGTAACAGAAACACCACATGCAAAAAGGTGCTTTCCTTTGAAGTGATTTAATCGCTATTACAAAGCACATATTTGTCAATAATTTGTCAATATTAGGTTGGATGCCATTTAATAGTATAGATATTGTGTAAAAACAGGGGGGCTGACAAGAATGAACTAACAGGCTTTTCAAGAGGGTAAATGGATTTCCTAATGCATACCCATATTTATGTGATTCTTTTAACCATATAACATTTGAACAATATAATGTGTCACATATTTGTTATAATTCCGCCAACATAATGTTTCCATTCTTTCCAGTAAAAAAATTAATCGTGGCTACAACTGAGCTTATACTGAATCAAAATATTTTGGATTTATTTGCCAAATGGCATGGCAAAGCTTAATGTGTTGGTAGAGGCGTGCTATGGGAAGGACAATTTGCACTTTTTGAGAAAATGATAGGCCTTGGATTTACTCAAGCTGATTAACAGTGAATAGAAATATGATGGACAAGTATATCATATAACATATAAAGAGTATATGAATAACGTGAACATTTCTTTTCTTTTTTTGTAAAATCCCACCATGATTGCATAAACGTTAACGCCACTGAATAACCATTCTATATGATCGGGGTAATACATGCTTAAATCACTCACATTATTCTCTTCTCTCATGGCTGAAGTGCTCTCTGTTGGTTTTTGTTTGCATGGTTACGTAAACATTATCACCTTCAAATTACTTTGCTGCAGAAATCATAGGCTGTTGTGGTTATGATTTGACCAAATCTATTACTTTCTGTGTCTTTCTAAGTTATTATAAAAACACAATTCTTATGACTTTGTATTATTTTATTGGAGCAGAGAGATTTTAAAACTGAATTGCAGACACAATACTAGCAAAAAGGCCTCATCTTGTGTAATGCTTTTGGTGCCTTCATGCAATAAATCATCATTTAAAACCTACGTTATTTAATTGCTAATAAAGTATTTTGAGAATACAATTATAACCTAAGGACTCAAAGGTTCCCCTAACTTCACCTATTTAATAATCACAAAAACAGGAAAATTCTGTACTTAAAACTCATGATGAGTACATGTAACACACAGACAAACAGCATTAGCAAAGATAAACAATCACCTCCAGGCAACGCTTAGAGGATTAGATGAAAACTCTATATAATAATAAATGCTAAAAAGCATGACCGAAAATGTCTACAGAACAAAACAAAGCTTTTCAGTTAGCAAATGCTGATCATAAGCATATCTTCTGCATTTAAACAGAATAATGATATAAGACATGCTTCTACATGTATAGGTTTGCTCACCAGAGCTGAAACCGACTGCAGGTAACCAAGTGTAGACTGTGGTGACATGTGGAGAAAGCATAAGGGGTTGATGGTCTGTCTCTGAGCACTGCTGAGCCATGAACTCATGCTGGTTACTCTCACATGGCTAAAAAAAAAAGAACGACTGGATATTAGCCACGTATGAACTGTGAACATTTAGAATTAAATAAACAAGGATTGTTTATTTTTTTATAGGATCATGAATTAATACAATATACTACATAGTAAAAAGTTGCATCTCAAATTGGACGAAGCACTGCATAGATCCACAGATCCCTGGTTAGATTTCTGGCTTGGACTGGTTTCTTCCGACATTCCAAAAACACGTGTGAGGTCAATCAACATCTCTGAAGTGTCCCAGTGTGAGAAAGGGAGGGTGTTTGTGAGGTTGCATGTGCCCTGTGATGGACTGATGTTATCTGTGGTTGGTTCCCACCTTGAGCACTGTGCTGCTGGTTAGGCCCTGGCTTTCTGTGACCCTGAACTTTAATACGCATATATGAATAAGCAATAATGCATATGAATTAACTGTAGTGGCCTGTAGTGGTATTCTCTTGTGGCGCTTGCTTAGAAATGGCTTCCTCTTTGCACTGTAGAGTTTCAGCTGGCAACGGCGGATGGCACGGTGGATTGTGTTCACTGACATTGCTTTCTGGAAGTATTCCTGAGCCCATTCTGTTATTTCCTTGAGAGTGGCATTCCTGTTTGAGGTGCAGTGACGTTTAAGGGCCCGCAGATCACAAGCATCCAGTAGAGTTTTACGGCCTTGACCCTTACGCACAGCGATTGTTCCAGATTCTCTAAATCATTTGATGATGTTTTGCACGGTTGATGATTATAACTTAAAAGTCTTTGCTATTTTACTCTGGGTATTTTACTCTGGGTCTTTGCTTTATTTTACGCTGGGTAACACCATTATGGTATTGCTGCACTATCTTTCTGCGCAACAATGGTAGAATTGGTAAATATTTATAATAAAATATTAAGTAAAAATGGAGATTCACCAAATAACTCTTTAGTATTACATTTTATAATAATTATAGTAAAATGGAGCTGGAAAGCTGGAAAGTCAATCCTAGTAGTGTCAAAAAATTTATGTTGTTCAGTTTGGATTCAATGTCAAATATATTTTTGTAGCTATTTTTACAGTAGAGCATTGTCTCTGGGAAGCTTTAAAAAATTTTGCCCCAAAGTACCTAAATGAGCAAGCACAGGCCTACAGTGACAAGTTAAAAAGGTTTTGTAGGCATGTAATATATAAAGAAAACAGAATATGTAGAACACTGTCTACTAACAGGATATATTTGTACCATTAGTACCAAGTGTATTTTGTGACTCCAGCACTATCTATAAATGCATAGCTAAAAAAGGTAGAACCAAAATGTAATACATCCAGGATGGAGAACAAGACATCAGAAACCTACATCCCTAGTAATCCGCACAATGTTGTTGCCTCTAGCTTGCTCATTTGAATTCTTGGCTAGTTTGTCTGTTGTAAAACATACTATACAAAAAACTACTGAAGAGAGTTACATCTGGTTGGCAAAACACCCTGGGTGTTGAATGTGAGTCCATAAGCAATAAAAAAAATGCCAGAATTCAAATAATTCCAACAGGTTCATAAACTATTTGTAAAACTCTAGTTCATGGTGAGAATCTTTAGATTTTTAGAAAACAGCAAAGGCTGGTTTTCTAGGAAAAACAAGTCATTGCCAGTCATTAGAAGGTTAACAATATGGTTAAAGTGGGTCTTAGAATTAGGCATATTCCACCCCAAATGTGTTTAAGCCTTATGCTATAATTGTAACATGCCTTTAAACAGTGGTTGGTTTACTGGTGGTCTATAATCACTAGGTCTCCATGCAGTCTAATATGTCGCTGAGGTGGACTACAGGGCCTATTACCACAAGAAAAACACTCTTTTCCTCTGTTTGTCTGTGTCCTCTGTTCCATTTACTCCCACACACATACACACATTTAAACACACTGCTTCTAGCAACAGTCAATGGTACAATCCAGGATTGTAGACTTGCCATCTCTTACTTCTTCAGGGCATGCTCCGAGTATACCAATGTGGCCTGTTATAAAACAGCTTCTGCTGTTGTTTTAGTGCTGCTGGCTTGATGGCCCACACACAACTGGAGGACCCTGGCTGGTTCAGAAGCCAGGCTACTGAAAGGCTTGTAAAGTAGGCTTGCTGCCAGTCGGCTGTATTTGCCACCTACTTCAAGGTCTTGTTTTAAAACTCCAAGCATGTAGGTGCCATTCTGGATGCCATTCTGAGTTATGCATAAAACTTATACAAAGCAAAGACACACATGCCACCTCAACAAGCTGGGAGGAAATAGAGCAGTAATTCATGTATTCCTTGATTTTACCCCATCTGGCTTCATGCGTCAAGTTTATTTCAGACATAAACCTGATCCTATGTAGCTGCTCCTGTGTAACTAGACCTTGTGACGTCTTGGCGGCTCACAGATGCACTGATAAGTACCTCCCTGGCATGAAATGCCATCCCCCCCCCACACAAACACTCCAACCACATGAATCAGCAGCTGAAAGGCACGGAGCTTTACACAAACGCACTCACAGCTGTTCTATGCACTAGCAGTGCACACACAATTGAATAGTCTTTCCTATACTAAAAATCTATTCAGAATCATTGCCTCAAGTTGGTGGTTTAGTCAGGTCTGTGTGAGTTTGTTTGTTTTGTGTGTGTGTGGATGAAAATGAGACTATAGCTGAGACTACAGCATTGGTGTAGAGAGGATCAAAGAGCTGCTGAAATATAACACAGGGTTGTGCAGCAGTGTATACTATACAATTGGCTTACTGTATGAATGAACACTTCAATATCTTCAGGTGAGAGATATAGCTCATCAAACAAAGGAGATTAGTATTTGCTTACCCAGCTGCTCGAAGCCAGGTGATGCATACCAACTTGTAAAGTAAACAAATGAATGTGAATGGATGAAAATACAGTACATCTTATAGAGCAGTAAACATCACCTTTTATTCAACTGTAGCTTCTCAATCTGTAGTGTACATGTGATTACCACATGCAGTGCTTTAATGAGACAGAAAATAAACATAAACATGAAAGAATTTAAATATGATATGATATGTTAAATAACATAAAACAAAAAAAGGTTTAAGTGAAACATTTTTGTAAACATTTTTTTAAATAAATTGTTCAGACAAAAGTTATTACCTTGCTATCCAAATGTACCTAGGGTGGCTCATGCAGGTAGCAGGGATACCCCTTGGTTCAATTTTTACCTTGGACTGCGTGGGTTTACTCTGGATGCTCTGGTTTCCTCCCATATCCCAAAGACATGTGCTAGGTTAATTGGTCACGTTGTATTAAACATTATAGTGATAATTTGGATAGCGTGGTTAACATTTGGAAGTCATTTATAAATTAAGCTCTAATCTTTATTAATTAGGTATGGAACTATTGTTTCCAAGTTATGATTTGTGGCTTTATTGTATAAAAAATATTGTATGTATTAGTGTATAAACTATTTAATACATTTAATGATTTAGCAGTTGCTCCTGCAGTTGCTACATGGGTTCCAACAGTGGCAGTATGACAAAGCAGAGATTTCTTGCAACCTTCTGATTAACCACTGAATGTTAACCACTGAGCTAATGCTGCTGGTAGGCCAGAAGAAAATGGTTAAAACTAAATATAATTTGTATAACTAATCTAAATAGAATTGTAGCATTGGTAAAACTGACTTACATTTGCCTCATTAGACGTTTAGTGTTTGAGTTGTGAATATTCAACAAGCCCTGAGGCTTCCATTAACAGTTACTTATGAGTTGTCCGTTCTTGAGCACAGGTTCATTTGTTGAAATACTTGTCAATGATTATCACCCATGCACTACAAATGAATTAGATTTAATTTGGTTGAAACTATATTCCTTTAAATGCTTTTATTTTGGGATATCTGTAACACTAAACGTAAAGGATGGGGCCAGCACATAATCTCAGGTGTTGAGGTACTCACGAACATGAGAAGCCTATTGCAACTTTAAAAGAATTACTCTTAAAAGCAAGCTCTTTAGAGACCTAATACAAAAGGCTGCTCATCACCCCTTTCCTCGATTTTGCCAGTGTTTGCCTATCCAACTCTTTTCTATTGTGGGTTGAGCTCAGGCACCGAGTTGTAGCCTGCAGCTACGTTTTTACTTTGGATCAAATTTCCCAGCACAGATGCTCCAACAGAGGAGACTCGTGAAACTAATACATACTTGTTCTCAAGCAAAACACCACTCTCATGAATTCCTGTTTGGCCTTAAAGACCCAAACAGCTTTGAAAACGGTTTGGCTAAGAAATGCTGCGGCTCAGACATAGACATGAAAAGGAATGCTGGAGAGTGCTGTGAGACATGAGACTCCATGTTTGTTTAGGATTATGGAATGGCTAGTTCACCAAGGTCATCTCAGCTAGCTGATCAAATGTGGAATGCAGTCTCTCCATGTTTTTTTCCAACTTAATGCTGGTAAAGTATCTCACTTTTCCATCTTGCTAAACAGTCCCAACTTGTTTGTCGGTGTAGATATGAGTCTGGATAACCGTAATGGGATGGAATTACTGTAAAAAAAAATAGCAAATTACCTACTTTTACTATTCTGATCTTACGGGTTTTTCAGTCTAAAATATATGGGAAATGTAACTATGCACTAATCAATAAAAAATAGAATGTGGATCCAGATTAGATGATGCTGCCTTACCGACAAAAACAACTGTCCAATAATCAAAATATATACCATATATGAACGATTTGTAGGCTTACTGAATGTTGCCACTAAACATAGTTGAAGAAAGGCCACCAACTGGCAACCAACTCAGAGTTATTATTTGTGTTGTGGATCATGAGAGCAGCAGCGATAAAGCTGTGGTAGCCTAAGTTGCCCTGGTATAAGTATTTATATTGGCCTTTACTAAGCCATGGTCACACTGAACTTTTAAGAGCATTTTTTGTGAGCAAAATTGCACTTTGTGCAGCAGATTTCTGGGGAAAATAGACTCTGGGACTAGAACTTCACACAGAGTTCAAATTTGGTAAAAGTGAATATAAAGGGGTGGTGTATAGTACTACTGCAGTGCCAGAATCTGGTAATTTTAGTCCTATGCCAGCACAACATTTTGAACATTTCAAAACCCACCTCTGCTCTCCGTATAATGGAAGACGAAGTAATGAAATGATGTAATTGTATATTTCATAGAACGTACTTATTTCTGAAGCTGAGAATATGATGAATCCATGCTTTTTCATAGCCTTCCTTCTCCCCCAATTCGATACATCCCCAAGCACTGTCGCAGACACTCCTCCCTACCCTGAGATTGACCAGTGTTAAGGTTATGTGTATGTCTGTGCCATTTGTCTTCAGGGTAAACACCAGATCCCTATAACTGCACAAAAAGGGCAAGGGTAAAACTGTGAGAAAAAATTATTCACCAGAGACATTCAGTCAGTTGCAGTGAGAGGTTCAAACCCTACAGGTTAAATGCTGTTGTATTCATGCAGCACTCACAATCATTGCCATGCTATGTCAAAGTCAATGTTGTCTTTCAAACAATAATGGCAATATGCGGTCTCTTCATTAATTGACATAATACATAAGGACTGGCAAACTGTATTTAACAGCAGGTAATGTGACACTTAAATGTTAATAGATAATGTTGAAAAATAGATAAACCAAATATAATGGTCATTTAGTGTAGTTTCAAGATAGCCAGCTAATTCATTGCCTGTTGTATGTGCATATGTATATGTATGGGATGTGCTATATATTCAAGCTGGCAGCCGCTCAAGGAATCAGGTACACCATCAATCACTTGTTCATTGTCCTTTGCACACAGGTGGCCAACTTGAAGGATAACAGATGAGCCTTGTCATTTTATAATCCACAAACATTCTGTTGCCAGTGGCGTAAACACAGTAGGAAAATGACACTGATTTCCAAAGCATTAATCAGGTGTCTTGATGGAATTAATACCATTTTCTCATGCTGCTAGGCCTTAGCAGAGAAACTGGGATCCATAAAGTAAGTGTTGAGTGGCTGCTTTGCCATTGATCATCCTGGGTTTAGCAGTAAAGAATAGTCCCATATATGCCTACCAGACTAAGCGTCACTTAGCCTGTGACACTGGAAAACTAGCTATCAACAAGTTTGTATTATAATTTGAGTGGAGGGAATGGAGGGAGAGTAGTCCAGATTGCTCTTTTATCAAGATCAGGCTCAAGACCAGCCAATTAGTTATTACCTATACAGGATGCATTGCTAGGATTGCGTAATATTTTGATAACTGAGGATACACGTGAAAGCTAGTGATCTGGATATGGAGATCTGTGTTAATTTTCACAGAGTCAGGTAACCCTTTTTGTGTGTAGGGAAAATAGTCCCTCTATAGTTATATCTTTACTCTGCCTACATCAATAAATTGCATGAAAGGCTTTCAGTTCAATCTTGGCCATAGATTCATCCTGTGTGGAGTTTAGTCCAGGTACTGTGGTTTCCTCCCACATTCTAAAGACATGCGTTAGGTGAACTGGTCACTCTAAACTGGCCCAGTATGAACATGTAGGTTTGCCTTAACCTTGCTCTTGTTGTGAATAGGCATTGATGACAATGCAACATTAAATAAACAAACCTAGTGGTGTATATCTGTTTTTTAATCTACCACTGGAATAAAAATATGATGAATCACTGAAACATTTTAGATGATCATCTCCTGTGGCTCAGATATAAAAGGCTATTATAAAATAAATCCCTTATAATTCATAAAATAAATGTATTGGCTATTTATTGGTTTAAGTAGGTTGCTACTAATGCAGTGAAATTTATGGTGTCTGCAATTGGCTAGTTAGTCTGCTGGTGTGTATGCTAGTGTAATCATTTTTTATTTATATTTTATATTGTTTGTCTATTATCATGTAAACTACAAATAACAAGGTGAAATACACTACATATATTTACTTGGCTAATTAACTTCTAGTTGTTGTGCTAAATACTTTGCTAAATATTAGCAAAGCTAATTTGCTAGTTATTTTGCTAGTATATTTGCTTAGCTGACAAGCTGTAATCCGACTCAGACCTCAAAATATATACGTAATAATTGTATAGAAATTACATCTCTAGTAGTATATTTCTTTGGCATGGTGGATGTAGTTAAGTTCAGGAATTTCATTCTGGTTATGAGTGTTTGCTATAAATATAAATGTAATTTGACTGGTTTGAATACTTTTGCAATGTATGTTACATTGTAAATTAAGTCACAAGGCAGCAATTATGGGATTTCTGTAGGGCATGAGGATGCTATTTTTATACCTATTAATATTTTTATATTTATAGGGCCATGTGTTTGTTTTGTGTGCAATATGTACAGTTGTTTTATTATTTTAGTCATCATTTTTTTAATATTCCTCTTTTATTATTCCATTTTAAATGGTTTAAACAATTAGGCCAGAGTCACTTCATCCCCAAAGTTCGGTTTTGAACGACAATGTGCTGTCAAGCTAATGTAAAGTAGGCTATATAATTATAATGCACACACAAATAATTTACTAGCAGCTGTGATAAAGCCTGTTTGTGATGGAAACCTTTGGTACTTAAGCATAACAATGGACAAATTGAATATGAATTCCTGGTGGCTCTGCCTAATTAACATCTGCATTTTGACTCATTAAAAGAATGCTAACAGAAACAACCTTGTATTTAGCTAATTAAATAATGACTAAAATGTATTGAGGTGTAGGGTACGGATTTTGTTTTCCACTTCTTATCAGTACTTAAAAGAATTTGTCTTTTCACAAAGCAAAGTTGACAGTTACAATGTACTTTAAGAGTTACTTTATTTCTATGTCTAATCAGACATTTAGTGTTAAATTAGTTGTTTAATATTTCAGTGACTGAAACATACAGGCATGACTGTAGCTCTTACACCCACGGTTATGTGTCTGTGGGTCTGTCTGTGTGCTTTCCTGCACATAATTAGTGTTAAATCTCTGGCATGCTATAACATTTTGTCAAAACAAGAAAAGATCTCCCTGCTATACCTCCGCTTTAATGAGAGCACATAATGTGTTCACAGAAAGTGAAATATACGTGTAACATTTTGTGCCTGCTGTCGCCAGTCCTGTAAGCACATCCACACCCACACAAAGTACAGCACACACTTACAAACAAACTCCAAAAATACTTTTGCAAAGTGCAACGTAAAATGTACAATAAAGCAAAAAGTAGCATTCATCCCAACTAATCAATTAAATCAATTGCTCTGCGCTGTGGAAAGTGTTAGGCCTATAGGTCGTGCAATTAAGTCCTCGGATAATGGAGCGGAAATAACTAACAGCCTGCTTGAAAATGTTAGCTGCATAATCTCTCGGTCTCAGTTTTCCATACGCCGCGTAATGAGTTGTCAGTTTAAGAGATGGTGCTCTTATCTGCAACATGTACTGTATGTCATGCATGCTAAGTTATGTTAAAAGTTTTAATATTAGAGCAGTGTCACAAGCGATTCGAATAAAGAAAGAAGGTTGTTTAAAGGAACTGAAATTTTACATAAACAGATAGTATGATTCAGCTGACTGGCTTCCACAAATGGATTTTGTATGCAATATATTTAGACACACTGCAATGCACCCTCTTGGGGATCTGTCAGGGTTTAATGTCAGCGCTATTCAGATAGTAATTCTGATCGTTCCATTCCATTCAGGGGTGAATTTAGGTGAGCCATGCTGAAATAAATATGGATAGAAAAATTCCCAGATGCAAAGTGACAACATCTGTACGAGCTATAGACATGTATAAACCAGAATCTAGGGCCAAGTAAGGATGACTGGGGAGTTCTGCTAGGTTGTAAGTGATTGGCATTGATGGCTTTGGTCAATAAAAGTAATAAGTGTGTTTGCTCTGCGGGTTAGAACTCCAGCAGCAACAGCATCAGTACATTCTTATCAGTGCATGGGCTCAGCAGGAAGTAGCAGAAAGCCATGCTTATCTATGTTTTGGTCTGGACCTTTGAGGATGGGAGGTTTCAGTTTTGGGTCAGGCTTGTTTTGAGAGGGGAAGGGAAGCAGAAAACATGACCAACATGCTAACACTGCTGGGTGGAGAATAGAGCAGTGTGGAGGGTGGATAAATTGAGGTCAGAAGAGACTTGTGCTAATCCAGTCTACACCTTAGATTTTATGTCTACTTCATGGTAAGCAAAAATATTACATAATGTATGAAAGATGTTTTGATAATGAGGTTTCACTTTAGAAAATTGCTAAACCTTGCCTCAGAAAATGTGTAAACCTTATGAAGCAACAATATTCCATAGGTGTAAACATCTCACCATTTGTTACTTCTGTGAAACTGAATAAATACCCTATACACTGAGCACTTGGAGCACAATCTGTTGGTATTCTGTGTTCTATATAAAGCCCAGATCTCAGTATTTATCAGGGATGTGCCCTCATCAAGGGTGTCCAAAGTCAAGTTACAGTATCTCACAAAAGTGAGTACACCCCTCACATTTTTGTAACTATTGTATTATACATTTTCATGGGACAACACTGATTATATGAGACTTTGATACCATGTAAAGTACTAGGTCTACATCTTGCATAAAAGTGTAAATTTTCTGTGCAAATGTAATCAAACCTAGGAACTTCTTACTGTTAGGCTACAGTAAACAGCGCCACCCTAGCCAACACCTGATACTAGGTCTATTATGTCCCTATATAACTTATATAGTATGGTGTTTGGATGTTTTATGTCTGATAAACTGCTTGTCTGTCCAGAAACTGTATTAATGGTATTATTCACGTGCATGGAAAACAGTTTAACTATATCACATGTAGTTTTGACTATCTGTCCGTGATGCATGTTTGTCTTCCTTACTGTCTGCTCGCCTTTCCTGTTGCCCTGCCTGTATGCCTCTCTGTGTCAGTCTGTGTAGAAAAAGCATACCCTAATGGAATTATGCACTGTACACATGCTTGTGTCTGTATCACATTGTCTGTCTGACTGTCTGTCTGTTGTTGTCTAGAAAAAAGCATACCCTAATGGTATTATGCACTGTGCACACACTTGAAAGACTCGGTAATTTCTCTATATCATGTCTCATGTGCTGTTCTGCCTGCCATCCTCTAACTCGAAAGATCGTAACCTAATTATCAAACAAGCTAGCCCAGCTGATTTCCTGGACCTGGTTTCAAGTCCCAGTGGTGCCTTGAGGCCAAATCAGGCATCACATGCAGACATGACTGGCTGTCCTTGGTGATGTAATAGTGATCCCTACTTAGACCCTGTGAAAGACTGTCAACCCATCCAAGGTGCACTTACGGCTTTCAAGTTTAACATTTTATCTGACCACATCCATGAGATTAAATAAAGGCTGGTATTTTTTATGAAAAAAAAAAACATATTCCAATCTACACAGTACAAATGCCTCCA
>JAUZSV010425733.1:0-10524 GCA_034780495.1 Parotocinclus cesarpintoi | reverse complement strand
AGGAAGGAACCTAAAAGTACTGTTTTAAATAAATGTTCTATTTGTTTACATTGTCGTTTCATCTTGTCAATCACATAGTTTAAACCAAATTTAGACCATTTGAATTGAAAAATTGTTTCTGAATCGAATCGTGACCTCAAAAATCGGATTTGAATCGCCAGACACAGAGATTCGCCCCCCTACAGGGTACCCATCATCCCCTTTTCCTGCATCTCAATCTGTCATCTATTAGAGCAGACACCGGGAGCCACCGCAAAGCAGACAATTCTGCGGCAGTGACATCACAGTACTTAGATCAACTCTCGTCTTTCTGGCGTGTCTAAGCACGCTCAATGAATCTAGACGCGCACACGCACAGCGAACTCACGCCGGCAGGCTAATGGTGGAGGAGGCATAAAAATCGACACAATGGGTAATTCAACACTGCCCGCCTCACTGAGATCATATGGAACCTCCGATGATGGTCTGAAATGAGATCCTCTTACCAGCGACTTCCACAATGTCCCCAGGCACGATGTCCCTGGCTTTGATCCTCTGCACGCTCTTCCTGTCCTGGCGATAGACTTTACCCATTTCTGGTTCGTACTCCTTGAGGGCCTCGATGGCATTTTCTGCATTTCGTTCCTGAAAATGCAAGCGAGAGATAACGGAATAAGACAGAATAAAAGCTCATCGAAATAAAGCAGGGATTACGTACAATATATTAGGAGTTAATCCGCAAAAGGTTCATTACACGTTGATTTTGTCTTTCTCAATCTCTCTGTCCATCCGTCCCCCTCTCCGTCTTACTGTCCTCTCGTTCTTCCATGTCTCTCTCCACCAGTCTACCCTTCTGTCCCATCCACCTCATTCCCAATTTCTCTCCATCCATCTGTCTCTCTCTGTCTCTGTCTGTCTCGCTCTCCCTCCCTCTCTGAATATTTGTCTGGCTCTCCTCCTGTCCATGTCTTGCCATTAAGTCTGTCCTTGTCTCTCCATCTGTCCCTCTATCTCTCCGTCCATTCATTCATGTCTCACTCTGTTCCTCGGCCTTCTCCTTCTCTGCCCATCTGTCTGTCTCACTCTCCCTCCATCTGTCCCTATATCTCTGTCCATTCAGTCATGTCTCACTCCCTGTCCCTCAGCCTTCTCCGCCCATCTGTCTCACTCTCCCTCCATCTGTCGCTCTCTCTCTCTCTCGATCCATTCGTCAACCTCTCTCTCTCTCTCTCTCTCTCTCTCTCTCTCCATCCATGTCTCACACTCTGTCCCTCATCCTTCTCCTTCTCAACCTGTGCCCGTTTGTCCGTCTCTCTCCCTCCATCTGTCCCTTCATCTCACTGTCCATCTCCCTCTATCTGTCCTTGTCTCACTCTCCATCCATCTGTCTCGGTAGGTCTGTTTCTCCCCATCCGTTTGTAGGTCAATCTGTTTCCCTCTTTCCGTCCCCATTTCTCTGTCCATATGCCTCTTCCTCTGTCCCGGTCTGTCCCTCCACCTGCATGTCAATCTCCCTTCATCTTCCTGTCTCAGTAAATCTGTCTGGCACAACTCTGTCCTGGCTGAGCCGAACCTATCTGACGTTAGCGGCATCACGTTTTATGATGCCACAGTGCGTGTCTCTAGGGTAAACTTCTTTAATGTTTGTGACGCTTGCTTAACACTCGCTTTGATCCTCACTAGATGCTTGTCTATGCCTGCATTGTGATCACGTGCTGTGCTTCCTGATTGTTGCTTCCACGCCTTACATTTCAGTCACTGGCTGCTGCTTGTGTGTGTGTGTGTGTGTGTGTGTGTGTGTGTGTGTGTGTATTTGTAATTGTGTGTGACGGCAGGTACCGTTTGTTATTTTCCATCGCTTTACCATTCTGTGATTTAGAACAATATTCAGAGCACAGAACCCTTTGTATAACTACAGCAGCCTAGTACACCGAGGAAGTGCTATCACATATACAAATCTAAGCCAACAAAAGCACAACGACAAACAGTTGGAGCCCACAGAGCCCAGTGTGTCACCAAAGCTGGAGCACCAGGCCGAGCTGTGCCTGTAAATCACAGGAGTGACTTTTTAAAACCTCACGCCCCCTCCTTCTAAAACTAAACGCTCTGAATTGGGTGACCTTTCATTTGAATTGCGATCGTTCTCGGTGATGGCAGAGTGGCATTCGTTTTTGGCTGGTGGCCTCCGCTGGCATCGTTCATATGACAGGAACATAAAATATCCATTTTGACGGCGGGCAGATTAAGCTCGACAAAGGGTGCGCTGACTGGGACGGGAATGTGAACAAATGCTTTTAACTTTTAATACATTTTCCATTTTTAAATCCGTAAATCATGTTAAAGCATTACTCATTTACCTCTGCTGTTTCCATCACTCCAAAGGCCACCCCAGACACCCTTGTACGTCCCTATGCCACCCAGCCTTTGTTCCCCAAGCACTGCTTCTCACTTTTCACCCAGTCGGAGTTTATTTTCATTTGAATTCATTTTCCACTGTGGCTTCGATGTGTGCAGCTCTATCCTTATCCATCCAGAGTTTCATTTAAAGACACACAAAGGCGTAATTACGTATTTCTCTTCATAAAAAAGGACAGAAAATGAGTCCAAGTCTGCTTCGGTTTCCTGATAGAACATCGCCTGTAGCACATCTGAATAAAGGTGCTTACTGAGTACAGTTTGAGTACCCAACTACACAGATTTAGGAGTGCAACGATGCATCATGGTGCAAAAATATCACTACTTGAGCATAAAGATTTGCACTTTTTATCACTCCATCGAATGCAACCACGGTTTCTCAGCACCAGAGGGCGCTATCATACACCATGCCCCCACGGATTTAAAAACTCAGACTTGCACTCGTTGTTTTGAACTTTAGTTCATATATTGCTCACAAAAATAAATTAAACATCCCCAATTTGCAAGAGCAGTATATATGGTGAAGCTACAATAAAATATTTGATTATACATTTAAAACCTTTTGTTTGTAGTGATTTGTTTTAAATGCAGGGGACTAAATTTAGCTACGGGATGAAAATGCGCAGCGTTTCACAAACTCTTAAGAAAATCTTAGCACTGTATTGAAAATCAAAGAGAGCAAATCAAGTGCATCATTAGCCATATTACATGTTTTCTTAAAAATCGGACGTTACAGTAGTTCACTCAAATTTTTTGGGCTGTTCTGGAAGATGTGCAAGACAAACGTCTGAAAAACAAACATGGGCTAAGCAACGATAAACAAGTGCAATAAAAGGCACAGAAAACTGGACAACCAGTACTTCTCATTTGACAATAAAAACAGCTTTACCCTTTGGGGTTATTTCAGGAACTGCATTCAAAAGATCAAAACTGAACTACCAACAGTTCGGGTCATATGAAGTTAGTCATACAGACCCTTTTCACAAGAGGTCAACGGTTCGTGATTTTCCACACGATAAAATGTGCTTACGTAGAAAAGGTTTTCTGAGGTTGAAGCCAGCTAGACGAGTTCATGTCTAAGGGAATAGAAACAAAAAAAGACCCCACACAGCTCTGGATGGTGTGCATGGAGTTCCCCAGGAACAGCCTTGTAACACCAACATCCAAGTTTGTCCTCATGTTTTAGTAAAAGTTAATCAAATGCACTCAAGAATTTTCAGACCCAGTTCGACACCCGCCATTTATTTCCCAAAACAAGCCAGAGCGACCTCGAGCCATGGGCTGTGAACACTGATGAACATCTTGGGATCTGTCAGCTTCCACTGTTCCCAACAACAATAATCACCTTTACTTACAAACTGTCCCCATGCTGGTGATGTTACTTACCCTGAACATTTGTTCAAATGGTGTGTAAATTAATGAAACAGCTGAGACCCAAGGCAGGTGTGCAAAGGGACAGTCCCTTAAACTGGGTTGCTGCTTCAGGTCATGAGCATCATTTACCTCAGGGTAAATAAAACTACCCATTTTCTTTTAGGGAGAAAAGACAATTAACCGTTACATCCCAAAGGCAACACGATAAAGCACGCACCGCCAAGACGCCAACACGTATTGGGCCAAGGGAATAAAAACAATGTTGACAATAGGAACAGAGTAAGTATAATGAGAGGAAAATAAGTGACGTGTACACACAACCACACCGGCGATTTCTCCTTTAAAACTTGGCAGTATGGAGGGTTAAGGCTGGCAATTCTCAGGCCAGTCTGTCTAATGAATGGTGACAAAAATAGTGACAGGGTAGAAACTGGGACATTGGTTTCAGGGCCTTTGGGAATTGCTGGAGAAAATAGGCCTTCAGCTCTACGATGGGAAAGCAGGGCTATCTTAAGACGAGCAGCGATCAAGAGATCAAGTGTTTTCATTCAAAAACAAAGTCAATTTCATTCAGGGAAAAGAAACAAACGGATAAAGTGGGCCGATGTGTGCACAGAGCAAAATCACAAGCAGTACAGGCTAGACAAACATGGCAAAGCATCTGAGCTGGGTTTGACCGACTGTGGTCTCCAAAACCAAACGCTGTGTTGGAGAGAAGGACAGAATGCTTAACTTAAACCAACCCCCACCAACCAAACAACCTTTAACGCCGCTTCTGCTCTTCAGCCATTACGTGGCAGGAAAGGTTGTGTTTTGGAGTGTTCTATTATCTTGTCCTTAAATGTGGGCTCTTAGTTTGCTGACGATCAAGACATTTAGTACTTAATTTGCTTCATCTTTTTTGAAAATGTCAGTTAATGTATTTGATATCTAACCTTTTTGTTTTATAGATCGGTATTTCAGCTAATAGGTGTTTATTAGTGATAGTTTTTTTGCTTCCTCACATGGTGGTGATGGAGTATGCTTAATGTGAAAAATCTTAACAAGGCTTAATGTACTAAAACAATGACCCAGAAAAATCACATTTCCTTCCGTTACTACTGATCACAAGTAACCTCTACTGCTGAAATGGCAAACCTGTGATCCAAAGAGGAAAGGAATCGATTTTACAGTACATAAAAACAAGGGGTCATGTAATTATTTACATTACATTATCAACGAATCCCATCATTCATTATTTCAACATTTGTGAGCAGGATAATTATTCCAATAAGAAGTAACAAGCTTAACGCTTAAAAAAAATTGGACCATCAGAGAGAAGTTTGGTGTTCCTGGTTCACTGCTTTGGCACATTAAGCTTTTCACTTCTACCGAGCTAAGATTTTGGAGCCGATAAGAACGGGAATTGAAAACGGTAGAATGCAAACTATACCCGAATCCAGAAATAAGACCCGTTCTTGTACCCTGAACAAAAAGTGACGTAAACTAATCCCACCTAAATCAAGCTTATCAGGAGATACGTCTTTCAATTTCTACTCGTCTGCTCAAAAACGTCACTTTCAGAAAACTATTCCAGTCCAAAACAGCTTAAAATCCCAGAAAGCACCCCCGACAGAACACACTGATGACACATCAGTAATCCAAACACAACAAGAGCAGATGACTAAACCTACCACCAATCTACAGCCAGAAACGTTGCATGTGGACGACAATTAATTCCTTTTGATTACTATTGGTTACTATTTTAACCTACACATTCGGTTCCCTGCTTAAGAAACGTCCTTGGATAGAGTGCTCTGCACATTCTCAAATCCTTATCTAGTCCTGCTGGTAGTTACCATACAAATATAGCATACCAAACACCAAACACTCACACTGCTTCAGGTTTAACGGTGTTCCAGTACGCCCAGAGTGGTCAAAAAGTCACGTTTAGAGATTATTCTGTAAGTAAACAGAAAGAGAAAGACATAACAACTTACCTGCCAGACCCCCACAATGGCGTTTGCTATAAGAATGAGCAATATTACAAAAGGCTCCACAAAAGCCGTAATGGTCTCTTCCCCCTCTTCAAACCAGGCCAGTACCTAAAGAGGAAAAATAAGGACAACTTAAGTTTTGGGTAATAATTACACTTCGTATATGCAGACGACGATCACAGACACGGCCCGACCGATACTGCAGTCATTATGGACGGAGATAAGTGAGTTAGGGTTAACTGATTGTCTCATGCATCACAGATTTTGCACCCTGGGCAGGTTGATGTTTATCAAGGAGCACAACCGTCGTCTCTGCGCGCCTGGTAGCGGCTAACGAGGCGGATTATGATTAACGCAGACTCCGCACATGCAAAGCACCTCAAATCTCAAACGTTCAGACCCTAAAAGGTTATTATATATAATGAACTGGATATCAGAGCTTGCTTGAAATGGGTCTCGTGGAAATAAACTCACGCGTTTATTGCAAGGCTACACAATACGAGTGTGTATAATCACACAAAACGCGCTCATTATTGGGCATCAGCATCAAGTCTCGGAAGCATACGCAGGCTGTTATGTCAGGTACCATAAAAGGGCGTGGGCTGCAAACAAAAAGCACCTCTCGCTCTGCAACCTTATCCACGTCTTCATTTTCATAATGCCTTTTAAGGGCATGGTTCCAAATCTAATTTAGACGCAGTTTTCCGCTCGCCGTTTCGAAGCATGATCCTGATGCAAAGTCAGTGCTGCAATAACGCAAGATCTTACGACCCAGGAGACGAAAGCTGTGCAAAACCACCATCAAATGCCTTCGTTACCAGGCAGCACGAGGTAAAGATGATGTCAGAGTGACAAAAAACAAACAAACAAGCTACTATTTAGGGAACTTAAATGTGGACAGAGGTGCAGGTATCGATTTCGGAAGCTGTCTGAATTGGGGTATTGTTCAACTGCATTTCCTCAGGGTGGCACAGAGATTCGGTGGGGTGGCACCGCTGCCTCAGCAAGAAAGTCCCAGGTTTAATCCCAGGGTGGAGCGGCCTGGGTCCTCCCCCGTGTCTGCGTGGGTTTACTCCGGGTACTCCGGTTTCCTCCCACAGTCCAAAGACATGCGTGTTTGGTTAATTGGCGTCCCTAAAAGCGGAAGATAATTAATTTAATAATGTATTTCTTCAGTTGTAGCGCTTGGTTGAAAGCAGGACAGTGCTGCTGTATTACAGACCATAAAAATGTTAGATCAGTATCAGTAGATACGCAACAGTTACAATCAAAAACTTGAAATTGTGGCAAGACTGGATGAGAATACGGGGATGTCTTCTATACCGTACGCAGACACCAGCCACACACAAAGTCTACTTACAACATTTGAACATGAACATCCCAAGAAGAGAGCACTGGATTGATAAGACTTTCTGACTAAGCTCGTTGTTATAATGAACAGTTCATTCTTTAATGAAGAGCGACTATTCAGTTCATTAATCAATCTGTTTAATTCACCACTAAACAGTTTGCACCATGAGTTACAACTAGTTAACCAGGGAATTGGAATTGTTGACTACTTATCCAACACGCATATTAATAAATAACGTTCTGCTATGTGGTCAATGTTCACAGAATAATCGGTTATACTCGTTCGTTTGTTTTTAAAAAAAAAATCCAAATCAGTACCGATCGCAGTGTTTCTTCACTAAGCGAAAGTGAGTCACAGCCCTGATGGAAGCGCTGATTAACACAGATGCCATTCCAGCCATTCAGGAGTGACTCAGTTGAGGAAAACGCCGAGCCAGCTCTCGGGAGGACTGCAGTCATGCAGCATTTTACTAAAAGTTGCGAGCAGCGGGAGGACACAAAGCGCTGACCGGTCCTTCGGGACATTCAGTGAGAAACGTCAGGAAGACTCCGACCGATTTGCAGGCCAAATTCCAGACGAGCCATACTGAGAGGTAAACGCTGCACTCGCGCTCCTGACATTCACAAAGCGTATCACAGCGATCTTAACGGCTTCCTAATAGTGTGGTTACAACAAACACTGGAGAGATTTATAAAAAACGCCTGTGCACCTGCTCGGTCATGCACGTATCCAGTTAGCCAATCAGGGCAGCAGCAGCGGTACGATAATCAAGCATGAGCCAAGCGTCAAACGTTCACATCAAACAGGAGATCTGATGTGATCCAGAAGCTGCTGGTCTCCTGGAATTTATTACGAAATACTCGTATGACCACTCAGAACAGCAGGTCGGCCATCTTTTAGGGATTAGAGCCTTGGTGTTGATTACAGACAGCAAAACGATGCTTCAGTACCTTCTAATTGTGACCACACTTATCAAAGTCTACTCACAGTCCTTGTTAGTGGTCTTCCACACCAAAAGCAACTTCTGAGACAGCAAAACTACAGCATTCGTTTTTTTTCACCCTATTTCACTAGCAATGAAGTACCAGCACCCAATCCCAGCCTTTTTATAGTTGGAACCAGACTCATCATTTCATATTCACATTCATCTGCCCGCTATTGTTCCTGCTCCTCAGAACCACCCGCTCATTTTGGTTCCTTCTTTTCTCCGGAATTAAATTTACACTAAATATTTGGATTTTTCGGTTGGGCAGCAAACAAGGCGACTCCATTGTCTCCGAGACGAGCAAAAAAAAAATATATATATATATATATATATATATATATTCTTCACTGGAAGAAGACAATGTTTGTCTCCATAACAATAGACATAAATAAATACATTTTATATTTTTATTGCATTGCATCTCATGTATAGTTTTGAATCCAAATTAAAATTGGGCCCGTACACAACCAGTGACTCTGCCTGCTGACTGTGACGTAATGGGATGGGGGATGTTTACCATTTTCTGGAGGTTACCTCCAGCACGACGCTGCACCGAAACCAAGAATTAGAGCTCACAAAACAGTCGCAAATCCAAGTACATGATGCAAGCAAAGTATCTCAATGGTTTCCTGATATAGCGGCTGGTGAGTGTGTTAAACCCGGAAACAGGAAGCTTATAGGACAGGGTGGTTGCGCCCGAGGTTACCGGGGTCACATGATCAGGCTCTCAACATTCACACCACTCCAGGCACAGCCTTTAAACCCTTTAAAGACACACCATGCGTTTCAAATCGGCTGTAACTTACCATTTAAAAGACAAAAGGCATTGACCTCTGTAACGGCCTAAAACCTTTGGCCTAATCTTCGAACCGTCGTAACTTAGAACCTTCGTGATATGACACGTTAAACGTTACACAACACGGTTCTGACTCATCAAATAGACACCTTCAAGGGCGTCATTAAAATACCGTCAAATTTACCAAACATCAAGCGTACACACGTTTTGTGCTTTAAGCCAAATTTCACCTCAAAAAGCTTTAGCACTGTACTTACAAAAGAAATGCACGCTGCTAGAAGAAGAATCCTGACTAATAGATCCTCGAACTGTTCGATCACCAGCACCCACAGTGATTTGCCTGGAAAATAAAGAAACACAACCGATGAAGGACGGACACCAAAAAAAGGTCGATCGGCATAGGAAGAGCCTGGGCAAGAATAAAAGGATTTACCTTCTTCTGCTGGTAATTCTGTTGAGCAGCCGAGGGATTCCCACCAAAAGACAGAGAAAGAGACATTTAGTTGTGTAATCAAACCACATGTATGGCTCATTGTTAAATAACAACAGACTAGACTAGGATCAGCGGGAGGATACCAGAGTACACTCGCGCTGAACAAAACACCTTTTGTTTGGAGCTTCTCCGTCCCTCAGTCACCAATGCTTGTATCACAACTTAGGCTGATTTATTTCAGACTTTGGGCTTGGTTTGGGGAGAAGAGAATGGGCTTCACTCATTATCGGTGAGAATGTTCAGAATGTGTGCTGATGGCTTCCGTGAATTGGCACAAACGTTCGTGTAGAACGGTGAATTATGTTCTGTGACCCGTTTTTCTCCAACAACATGAAATGTTCTAAAAGTCGCAAAACAGGGTGATGCGTAAAAGCAGCGAGCGATTGCTTGTTTGCCATCTAAGGCTAACTGGTTCGGTCGACAAAGTACCACTTTGAGGCAAAAATCTTTGGTGGCTCAATTTTCACCTCTAGCCAGAACAATGAAGAACTCTGTTAGTTTAGTGCACAGCAAACAGCAAAAACAGCAAAGCACACAAAGATCCCACAGCCGACAGTCAACTTCTAGGCATTTTTGAGACGCCCAGGTAGGTGGGGATCAAATGTGGGTCAACAGGGAACCTTCTACATGAGAGCTCTGCTCAGTTTGTGTACCATAATCAATAAGAAGGGATATCGACTGGTACTTAAGGTCTATCAAGTCTTATCCACAAAGCCAAGGATCTCAAATTCAACCGTATATTTACATTTATGTCAGATCCAGAGCGACTTACAAATCATAGTCTTACAATTGAAGCAATTGAGGGTTAAGGGCCTTGCTCAGGGACCCAACTGTAGCAAAAGTGAGATCTGAACCCTGGACCTTCTGGTCCATAGTCCAACACCTTAACCACTGGGCTACACAATCATGTTTAAGGATGGCAGAAATACAGACATGCATTTACATACAGTGTTCCCTCGTTTGTGGTGGGTGTTACGTTACAGGAGCACCCACGATAAATGAAAATCCGTGAAGTATGGGTTTATTATAAGTATTTCTACACAATTTTAGCGGTAGAACTTGCAGAACGTTTGGGTTTCATCGTAGGGCTTGAATGAATTCAGTCTATGATGAAACTTTCACAAACAGCGAACACAAAACCGCAGATAAAAACTT
>JAUZSV010425722.1:0-10524 GCA_034780495.1 Parotocinclus cesarpintoi | reverse complement strand
AACACACAATTGCTTGGATTGTAAGATTGTATAAGTTGTAAGTCGCTCTGGATAAGGGCGTCAGAAAGTGGAATATTTACACACAGGCATCTCTAGTGTTTACTATATTAAATATCATGTCAGTAACTCAAATAACCACTCTTTTAACTGAGGTTTGCAGAAGAGCATCTAAACACACAACACAATGAACCTTAAAAAAGATTGGCTACAGCAGTAGACCAGACCGATGCCATTCCTGACGGCTAACAACATTCTACAAGTCACACAGTCTCACCTGTGACACTCAGCATAGGGTCAGAATTTGGTGTAAACGACATGGAGCACGAGATGGATCCATCCCACCTTGTTTCAACAGTTCAGGCTGGTGGTGTAATGGTGTGGGGAATATTTTCTTGGCACATTTTGTCCCTACTATTAGTTAAGCCTTGTACAGTATGTATCATGGCTGTGCAGTTAAATCTACAGCATCTGACCTGAATCTATGCCATGAAGAATTCAAGCGAAAGGCAAAAAAAGGGTCAAATCTGATACTAGCAAGGTGCACCTTATAAAATGACTAACTGCTATAAAGTCCAACAAATAAAATGTCATAAAACTGTTGCAAGATGAAACATGACAATGCCAATATGCTGACTAAAGGTCTAAACAATTACATCTAAAGTTTAAAATGTTGTTGGAATCCACCAGTTTCCAAGTTCAAACCTCATCAGATTCGTACTGAGGTGTAAACTTGTGTGTGGGCATCAGGGATAGGAAACATGCAGCATGTAAGAGCTTGGAGAAGTGTGAGACATTTGGATTACAATATGAAATCTGTAGCAGCTGCGGTTGGAAAGAGGAAGAGAGCTTAAAGCCAGGCTCATTCATGGCCTTGATTAGCTTCCAGGCTTTGGCACAAATACTCAGCCACAAGCAACATGGTATGCCAGGTTGACCTTGTTCTGTTTTTTTTTGTTTTTACGTCTTCCTTTTTAAGCCCTCCAACTCAGGATACTGTTAAAAGGCCCTTATCTTAACAGGTCCAAGGCCCACACATGGAGCTTGTGATTTTGAATATTCATATTATAAACATTATTTTGGATCTACTTGAAGATTCCAACATACGTTTGCAATTAAAGGCACGATTTGACATGGATAGTTGTTTCTGAATCCCTGTTCCGTTCCACCCTGATGAGTTGACATTCTTTCGTTCTCGTGATGAACCGTTTTACTGCACACTGTGGGACGAAAGGGACTCAGATGAACCATAAGCGTGCAAACCGCAGGGCTGGTGGCTGCACGGTGGATGCATGAGCGCAGCAAACATTTCCCAAGGAACAAAATGGCTTTATGTCCCGGCTGAACTATACAGTCCATGAATCAATGCAATCATATTTAAGTTCATATAAATATTAGACACAGCCAGACAAGAGCCTGCTCGTTTTTTCTACTAAACCTATATTCACAATGACATTTTTATACTGTACTGTGCACCAGATAGCACATATTGTTTGATGTGTATGTGAAATCATTCTGTCTGGCTACTGTCATTCAGCGTCCAAACACAGAGCTTTATATTCTGCATGGACCTGCCTGTCTGGTTTATATTGGTATTATGTATATAAGAGGATGAATACAGAAGGAGCTCCTCAGTGTAAATGACATTCACCTTGAGCGTATTTCATGGACTTCTGGCTTGTTTGGAGACATAAGAGGTGCAGATACAGTCTGAAAAACTATTTCATTGTAGATTTCCTATCTGCAAAAACATGCCAGACACAAAATGGGCCAAAAGCAAATCTCAAGTTTTCTGCTTCATCAATCACTTCAATGACTACATGGTCTGGTCCTGCAAGGTCTGGCTTGATTACATACTGCAGTCATGTCATATGGGCGGTAGTGAAAGAAACTTTGGAGCGCAAAATATTTCAGCTCATGTTGCTAAAACAGGCCCCGGCCTAAGTTCCAGGGTCGACTGTAAGCTGAACGGATCTACCTCAGGCTCTCGTGCAGACCGCCGCTTCAAGCCATCCCTCAACTGATGATGAGTTCCAGTCCAGAGCGAGCAAAAGGCTACATTAATCGCTGCATCCCCCAGCCTCATTCCTCTGCCTCGGAGCTCCCAGCTGCCTTCATCACCCCATTTACCACCAAGGACAGCTTATGTCCCTCGTAATAGGTCAGGATAAGCCATATTAGAAGAGAGACTGATCCCGGATCAGTATCCAAGTGTTTACAAGAAGCAGGGCTGTGGTGATGCCTGTTAGCCAATGTTATTTACACTCATTCCAGGCAAGATGTCCTGTCACTGATGAAGCCACAATGTTATTGTCATGTAACGTCATGGCCCGAAATTCTGAGTCACATCATACCAGAAAATGAAAAAATAAAACTTGAGGACATAACAGGCTCAGGCTATTTGGTTCATCCATCACCTTGTCAGAGCCACACTCGCTGGCCAGAGCCTACACCCTAGGAGAGCATTTTTTCTCACGCATTAAGTCGTCCATCTATATTTGCCAGAGTTTGGCGTCCGGCCTAATATGGTGGTTGCACACCATGTGAAGTCACTGGCCCATAAATACCAGTCTATCTGAGGCACCATAATCTGCAAAACCAGAAGAACCAGCGCCCTGCAGCTTGCTTGACTTTCACTCTGCCCGTATAATCAATAATTAACTCAAAATGACCAACTTGCCCGCAGATTAGTTTATTTGTGCAACAGGACAACCCACAATACAGACTGAGATCCAGAGCATGAGAGGATCCAGTGGAAACATGTTATAACACACCCTTTTTTTCCCCAAATCAATCCAATCACTTACACCTCATTACCGTATTGCCGGACATACATGCTGTGGCATGTCAGTGTGAAGCTGCACTAAACAGGTCTGTAAGGCTGGTTGCTCGCCAGGCGTGGTTGAAAACAGGCTTTGTAATTTATTTGTTCTTTCGAAACACACAATGGCAATGAGAAAATGCACCGGTTCCATCATCGCATGAAAAACACGCCATTGAAAGATTCAGGTGGAACTGATTTCAATCCGAACATTTCCCAAATGCCAGCTTATATTACACAGATCTGTAAACAAACTGCAATGAAATTAAATTGCAAGACTTTCTAAAACATGACAAGAAACCCGGAATAAAGATTTGTATTTGACATTTTGATCTCCGTTCCTCTGGGATATACATCAGGTCAGTACGAATTACGGAGGTGCAGGGATGTTACGTGCTCTCTGGCTTGGCTTTGCTTAGTGTCAAAGTCACATCGTGTCACATTGAAAGATCAGCCAAAGAGACAAGCAGGAGATTAGAAATGGCATCGCCAGCTGGGGGTAAAGCAAAAGATTTCCTGGAATTAGATAAAATAGAAACTTAGTTGGGCTAACAAATAAACCTGGTACCTTTAGAGAGCTCGCCAGCAATGGATTCCATGGTTTGTAGCTCAGAAATCTGCTCTTTGCCCACTGCAAATTCCTGAGAGGGAACTGAAAGAGGGACCATTATACAAATAGCCAGGGGTCTGCCAAGAAGGAAGGACTAGACTGGCTGTACTGCCAAGTGCTTCAAGATGCCTCGCTCTAATCCTGAACTGCTTGACACAACAATCTGACAGAAGCAACTGAACCAGTTTGTGCCTCACAGCCATATGATTAAGTTGTATATACACAACAGGATGTGCACTTTTAGTGTAATTTGAGTGATGGAACTGTCAAAATGTTAGACAAGACATTTTTATAGTTCAAATTTAATTTATTAGCAAGAGAAGACTTCCTGTGATATACGAAAGAATAAATTTTGAAAGGAACTAAATGAAAATGGGAAATATGATGTCCTATGGGTGGGAACAAACACTGAGATCCTGTCCAGCCAAATATGAAGGAAA
This sequence comes from Parotocinclus cesarpintoi, assembly GCA_034780495.1. NCBI lineage: Eukaryota > Metazoa > Chordata > Actinopteri > Siluriformes > Loricariidae > Parotocinclus > Parotocinclus cesarpintoi. Next base: position 6,656 of record JAUZSV010425722.1, on the reverse strand, counting down.
TTGAAATGTAATTGTGAATGAGACATATGTTCAGTGTGACAGTGTGATTAAGAGCCCTGAGTTAATTATTTATTTATAGCCTGATATCGGATCATGAATGGCAATTGTAAATGGTATGAAATTACTTTTGGGTAATCAAATGAAGTATTACATTGCTCCTTGAAAGATACATAATCACATAAATCACATAATCAAAATATTTATTTTTGGAGCAATTATGACTTAACAGTGGAAATTCGGCAGTGCTGGAACCATTAACATTGGTTTAGGTGGATCCAACTACTGAGCCACAACGGAGCCAAAATACACATACATTATAGCTGTTAGGCCAGACTTTTTTTTATTGCTTGTTTCACAGATCCGTCGACGATCATATTTAAAGAATACAAAAAAATCTATATATTTGTGGGGTTTTTTTGTATTTCTCGGATCCACCGCAGCACCAATGGTTGAAATAATAAAAAAAAAATATATATATATATATCTCCGATGGAGAGCCAACAGTTTTCTTCTGTTCATTTAATTTTTTTCCAGATTCACTTCACTTTACTTTAATTCTCTTCACTTTACTTTAATTGTAGGTTAAATAAATTGTATTTTTAAATAAAAAAATATTTTTATTTCTTCATCCTTCTTTATATTGATTCCACATGGTCCTCAAGACATTGAAAAGTGCTGAAAAATAAAATAAAGATTTTTTTTTTTGTCCTCCCTCCTCAGTAGATTATAAAAGTAGGAACATCTGAGGAACAAGCAATAGAAAACGTCTGACCTTAAAATATATCAGTAAAGATACAAAAGTCAAAACAGCTTTTGTTTCAACCTTTGTGCCAGCACTTGCCACATAAATAAAGTAGTAAAAAACAGAGAACAAACTATTTAACAAACTAAATCATCCATCCACAAACATAATAGATTTTGGATTGTTCATGTGCCACATGCTAGCAATGATCATTTTGGAGAGCAGTGTCCGTCTCCTTTCAAGCCTGCCATGCACGCCATTGTTGTTCAGTGTTTTCCTAATGTTGGACTGATGAATGTTAGTCAACGTGAGAGTTACCCTGGATTTATTGTGACCTGTACACATTACATTCTTTGGTCTTGGAGTGATCTTTGTTGTTTGACAGAATAACAATAGTCTTGACTTTCCTCAATCGAAGGAAATTAATACAATCTATCTGGCTGTGGCTTGGTCCATTCATTAGAGATGGGTTTTCAATATATTTCAGAATTTTAAGAATTATGACATTTCTGATTTTGTTCATTTGGTCAAGCTATAATGTACTTCCACAAACTTTGTAAGGAACTTTGATCTTTGGTGGTCAGTACTTTTGTCAATGACTATATATGAAGAGATTTTAAATTTTAAACATTCACAAACATTCAACCAACACCGTGGAAAACTCAACTGGTGAAAAAATAACGACTGCCAGAGTTGCCAACTCTAGCATCAACATCTTTTTTGCTCAGTGTCAGTTTTGTAAGACCACAGCACTTCCACACGACAGCAGTCAATACCCTTTTATATACAAATTCCTCATTTTTATTAGTTTATGAGGAGCTCTTTGAATCTGTCTCTCTCCACCACCGTTTATTCTCCATATTAAAGCTTTACTAACACTTATTAGTCAATTTCTATTTCAAAGCATTCAACAATGACTACTAACAGCCTGTAAAAGCTTTGAAATGCAGTCATGCCTATGATTGTTTTATCACAGCGCTAATTAAGATCCAAGGGCACCACTGTAGGACGGCGGTAAAGTGGTTAGATCGGCCGCCAACTTTATGGCGTTTCCATGGTCTTCCTTTGTCTGTGTTAGGTCAATTGGTGTCTCTAAAGCGGTCTAGTATGAGTGACTGATATCTTCTCTAGTCAGTTCTGTGGGGAGCAGTTGATTAGCAGGGGATGATGCCAAACTCGCACAGAAATTTGGCGGGTATATACTGTTGGACAGGATCCTTGTTTAGCCAGGCTTTCAAACGTGTATTTGGCTGTTCTGTCCACCAGCATGCCAACTGAAAGGATTTCTCCTAGGCTGAGAACATTTTAACACACCAGAGTTTGAGACTGCATCCCTCTCATGTTGATTCACTTTTCTTTTAAAATATACCATGAAAAATATTAATAAACAGAATAAAAGTTTCATGCAAGTGAACGTGAGTAGTTTCTATTGTACTTCTAAGTTGTAAGTCTTATCCACCATATTACATGGTTTAAGCACACGTTGGTGTAATTTGCAATGCAGTATGCAGTATGTATTAATAAAATGATCAGGTTACTATTTAAGTAACTGTATTATTTATTATTCATTATGTTATATCAAAATGTAGTGTTGCTGCTGGAAATGTAAACCATCTGTGTGTTGCAGTTAAACTATTTGCACTAATTAATACAAAGCTGTTTTACATAACAATACATTTTATTATTTTCATTCTTTTTTTTCTTATCCTGGTTAGGATAACCAGTAGGATAGCCAGTGCCTAGCTGGTAGCACAGGATGAAAGGCAGGAACTACACAGGGGTGCCAAGCCATCGTAGGGCACACCAACTCATACACACTCTCACACACTAAGAGAACTTTGTGGGACTGTGGTAGCCTAGTGGTTAAGGACAAGAAGGTCCACCAGAATGTCCAAGGTTCAAATCCCACCTGTGCCAAGCTGCCATGGTTGGGTTCTTGAGCAAGACCCTTAACCCACAATTGCTCGGATTGTAAGACTGTATCAGTTACATTTACATTTACGGCATTTAGCAGACGCCCTTATCCAGAGCGACTTACAAGTACAGTCTTAAAATCCAAGCAATGGTGGGTTAAGGGCCTTGCTCAGGGACTCAACTGTGGCAGCTTGGCAGAGGTGAGAATTGAACCCAGGACCATCAGGTTCATTCAGGTCCAGAGTCCAATACCTTAACTGCTAGGCTACCACAGTCCAGTTGTCAGTTGTAAGTCGCTCTGGATAAGGGCATCTGCTAAATGCTGGAAATGTAAATGTAAACACCAATTATTCATATATATGTGTTTGGAATGCGAAAGGCAACCAGAGTACCCAGAGTAAACCCACACAAACACAAGGAGAATGTGCTCCACAGGTCAGGATAGATTTGGGTACACTGGTGCTGTGAGGCAACCCCGGTAACCGTGCCGCCCTCTTGATATTTCATGTTTGTAAATTGTAAATATTGTAAATAAATGCTTTTCTTTTACCAAATCATCAACCCACAAATTACAAACAAAACAAAAAAACAAAAGAGTTTGGTGTCCAATAAACACAGGTCATTATTATTGAAGTTATTTTTGGTGTGCAAAACACACCTAGCTACCAGTGTGCAAGGCTGTTGTTCAGCATTAGTCTTTTGCCATGTCTTTTTAATGTGTACACGTTTAATCCCAAAGAACACACTGTGTGTGGATCAGTGAGTATCTGGATCATCTGTGTCTTTTACTGGAAGGAGTTTAAGTTAAGTGAATTAACAGCATGTTACTGCTGTGAGATATTAAGTCAATTGCTTCACTAAATTCCAGCAAGATTAAAAAATAATAAAGTCACTTAAGAAAACCTTTCATTACTGCAAATGAATGAAATTGAAGTGTGGTCTTAAAGCAATCTTCTGTGGGTAAGGGTATATCAGTGGTTAAACCTCCGGATATCTAAGTAACATGCTCCACTTTTAGGTCCCAGCACTGCCAAGCTGTTACTGTTGGATGACTGAGCAAGACTCTTAATGATCATCTGCTCAGCTCATGCAAGTTGCTCTGGATAAGCTAAAAGCTGTAAATGTAAAACCATCCCACTTGCTGACAAATGGAAAAAATATTTGTGGTACATTCTTTCTAGGTCTTGGTTTGAAAGAGAGATCAATTATAAAGACATCATACTTGATGCCCCTGACGTCTGCAACATGACTGAACTGGAGCACAGAGCTGGTGATGACTGACAGTAAAGAGGAGACAAGCACCTCATTTCCTGCCCAGGTGAACTTTCAATCCTGCAGTTACACAGTCAAGGGAGAGCTAAAAAAATATTTAAAAATATATAAAAATATAAAAAATCAAATGTCTAAAGTATCCCCATGAAAACAGGAGTTAGCAAGGCAATGCATTTAAGCATGTAGACCTGGTCAAGACCTTCAGAAGTTTAAAAGTGAGTCTCAGAATGGGTAAGAAAGGTCATTTGAGTGACTTTGAACATGACATGGTTGTTAGAGCTGGACAAGCTGAAGAGAATTAAGTCAAAAGTTGGTTCAACCTGCCTCTAGGAAGGTGTAGCTAATAAAGTTGTCAGTAAAAGTACATATTCAAAATGGCTTTTATTTTTACTGTGGATAATGGCATGTTATGATATGTTATAGTACCTTTATTTGACATTATTTTACATCACATGGGTAGCACGGCGGCTCGATGGGTAGCACTGCTGCCTCACAGCAAGAAGGTCCCGGGTTCAATCCCAGGGTGGAGCAGCCTGGGTCCTCCCTGTGTCTGTGTGGGTTTAGTCTTGGTACTCCGGTTTCCTCCCACAGTCTAAAGACATGTGTGTTGGGTTAAATAGTGTCTTTAAAAGTGGCCCTTAGTGTGTGACTGTGTGTGTTGTGTGTGTGCCCAACGATGGATTGCCCCCCCCCTCTGTCTACAGTTTTTCCTGCCCTTGTGCCCAGAGTTGCCAGGTGGGCACCAGCTGGCCCTCGACCCCGTGTGTATTAGGCAGAAGAAAATAAAAACAATGTCAGTGTAGCATCACTATATACTATAAAACAATATGTCCCTTAATGGCCACTGCTTACTTCTCTTTTATACTGTGAGCACAACAAAGTGACTTTCTACCATTCCTCTTCAAACCAGGAACATATAAAACACAATGCATTGAATCACATTAAATGATGTTAAAATCCCGTTCCAGTTCAAATACATAATCCTGAAGTTTAATTGTAACTGAAGTCTGTTCTGGTGGAAAAAAAACAAGGACATTCCTAAGATTCTTGCTCACCTCATTAAACTAATAACCAGTAGGTACCCTGTTCCAAGGAAATCTGATTGGAACTGTGACTTGCTCCAAGCTCGGGAAATGAATGAATCAGTGATTTACTGTTAGCGGTGTCGATGGCTGTGAAAATGCAGAGTTGGTAGAGTTTTGCCAGGAGCTTTTGCTTTCATCAGAAAAGCCCCATCATTACGAGATGATTAAGAGGAGTATGAGTAGTTTTTATTTCCAACAGTAATGCGCGACAGCTGCCCTCCGGAGTATAAATGCAGCATTACATCTGCTCCAACAGCTCTAGTACAGTTATGGGGGCTAACCTTCGGTGTCTCAGTCTTTCTTTCTCTCTCTCTCTCTCTCTCTCTCTCTCTCTCTCTCGTAGAGGGATGGGAGAGAAACTGTCGGGTAATGATGCCACAGACGAAGAGTTTCTTCACAGATATTACATACTGTACACGTTCTTTGGTCCAAATAAGCGAATTACATTACACGTGTATAATAGGATTTGTTTTGGTACTTTAGGATTTGGTCCGAATAAGCGGCTGGTACCATTAACCGGAATCGAGTGTGGATGTATGTATGTATATGTGTGTGTGTGTGTGGGTGGGTGGATGGATGGATAAAAGATGCATAAACATAACTGAGAGAGAGAGATTATATATATATTTAGTCATTCTGCCAAATGGGTAGCATGTGCTTGTTGTATATATATATATATATATCCATATATATAACTATCCATAATGAACACTGGTCAATCAACTTTATTTCATTTTTTACATTGTTTCTCTTGTTGCTGTTATTTAATTCTGGTACTCTTTGGTGTGACTTTTCAGAATTAGGAAATATACTGCTCACAAAAATTTGACATTTTGAAATATTTGTGAACATTATAGTTACAATACCATCAAATAACAGGTAAAAACTAGATAACTTACTCTGGTCTTCCCTTGTTTGTTCCAGTCCAATACCATAAGCACAAAGCCATTATAATCCCTTCCGTCTGTCCTGAAACAATGTAATAAAGCACATACCTCTTCCATTACTCAACTTTTGATAGACAAACAGGTGCACTGTGCCCTATAGTCTGCTAAATGCTGTGAATGTACATTTCTCAAAGTGAATATTCGTCTCTATTTTCAAAGTCTATTCTTAGATTCTCCTTTGATTGATATTATCATTTCTTCTACTCAGCACCAAATCAAAAAGTTTGGTTCCCATCTTATTCCCTGTGCTGCTGGATAGACCCTTCTCTCCCATGTACCTGGACTATGTGGGCAAAGAAAACGAAATAAGAAATGAATGGTCCACATTACTGATGGTAAATGTTAAGTTATTAAGATTGTTGACAAGGGTGGCCAGTGTTCAAAGCTTAAAATGCTCGGACTGTAACTTGTAAAATTGTAACAATTCTAAGACCCCATGGATAACAGTCTAAGCTAAGGCCAGCCTTTTTTTATTGTTTGTTTCGTGGATCCGCCGACAATCATATTTGAAGAATACAATTTCCGCCCTGCGGTGGAGAGCCAATGGTATTGTTCTGTACATTCATTTTTTTTTCCAGATTCACTTAAATTTAATTGTAGATTAAATAAATTTTTTAATTAAAAATGTATTTTATTTCTTCCTCCTTCCTTGTATTGATTCCACATAGTCCTCGAGAAATTGAAAAGTGCTGAAAA
>JAUZSV010425700.1:0-10525 GCA_034780495.1 Parotocinclus cesarpintoi | reverse complement strand
CACATAAAAATCATTAGGGAATAACTCATTTCATTTCAGAAACAAACAACTTTTGAAAATTTGTTGACCAGTGTTATTTAAGGACGAACAAATAACCGATGTGCGTATGATCACTTGGCCGAAGCTGCAGTGCAACAGTGCAATGACAACGTGCGGAACTTTACTCTTATGTTATATAGAAATCAAGCCTCCACAGCTCCTCAGGTTCCCGGTTCAAGCTCCGGTCAGCCTGCATCGAGAGTCTGCAAGTCACTGCTATGGATTGGTATTGGCCTTGTACACTGTGCTGCCAGTTGGGCTGTCCCACAAATCCATTTTGGTGAAGCGGTTATGAAAACGAACTAATGCTTGAAAGTATATGCGCTCTCTAGAATATATAAATGCCGTAATATTTTTTCGACACGATCGTGACAGCACCGGCACTGTGTTTACGTTAGGCACCACACGACACAGGCCGCTTTTCACATAATCACGCGAGGCACAATCATGCACAAAGGCAAGACTTTGAAATGTTTATATTCCCCAACTGTTCAGGACGAAAGCCAATATGTCTGGCCTCGTTACGAGCCGTTCCAACGGGACAGAAGGAGGGATATTCCCACACACGGCACTGACTCTCGCCCAAATCAGCAGTAGGCCGTGCTGGCAGAGACGAACCTGCTCTGTTTTTACGTCTTAAACGCTCTCTCTCTGACAGTCGCTGATGAGCTCCTGAAAAAAAGAAAAGCTCAAACGATACAAATCTATCGAATTACAAGCGGCGCAGGGACGGGCCGAGTGCTGATATGGCGCGCCCACAGATCTCAAATGACTCCACTAGAACAGTCTTGATACTGTTAGTTTTCAGGGTTTTGTTATTTTTGGAAGCAAATGTGTGAACAAAAAAGCCTTCAGGGCCCCGGGTCGCTTCACATGACCGGACCTTAGAGACATTTAACAGAATAAAGGTCAGTAGAATTTCAGATGGGTAAGTTAGATAGGCTATGGATCTGTATGGATGATGTATTCATTACAAAAGGAGCTATTTTTTAATGGTAGCCGTTCAGAAATGCAGCCTTACTTAACGTTGAACATAAATTATAATTTGAACACATTTGATGTTTTTTCCCGCTCTGATTTCAGCGTTTGTTGAAGGGTCGTCGGCCTTGTCGCTGTGCCACAAAGTTCGGAGGAGTCTTTACACTGCTGTGCACTGTATTATATTCAAAAACTGTCGAGAAGCGACACGGCGCTTGGGGAAATCTTTTGAGAAAATTTCTCGCGGTTTTCCTGGGGTCAAACCACATGACATGGCGAATGAACCAGACCTTGTCACTTCACCACGTTTTGCTATCGTGAAAGACGGTGCTTTTCTGAGTATAACAAGGGTCTCGTCAGCTGCATGTTAGAAAGAGTCTAATTAGTCCTGCTTAATTAGTTGACCTGTAGCAGCTTTACTGAGAATGGGATGATATTTCGGTAGTACTGTAAAATATTACGGTATATTGTTAAATATTGCGGTATGATTTTCTTATGATTTACAGGACTGTGGTAGCCTAGCGGTTAAGGCACTGGACTCTGGACCTGAAGGTCCTGGGTTCAAATCCCACCTCTGCCAAGCTGCCGCAGTTGGGTCCTTAAGCAAGGCCCTTAACCCACAATAGCCTGAATTGTATGAATATATAAGTTGTAAGTCGCTCTGGATAAGGGCGTCTTCTAAATTCCGTAAATGTAAATGTTAACCAAGTTTTTTTGCATCAAATCTGCTGCAATCATGAAGGGGGTATTTCATTATTGATTACTCGTCAGAATTTATGGTTTCCTTACCATTAGCATTGGTTATGTTAATAACTATTTAGCAGCTTAAACTGATATTTCATCAGTTTCATCAGAACATGGGGAGGGGGTGTGGTTATAATAACTACAGTTTGACTGCAGTGAAAAGTTCTCATTGCTTTGCAAGCAAGCAGCTCAGCTATCTCTCAATTTAATGAGAACCTGAAAATAGGGTTAAGTGCGGCTGTAACAGCAAGTCATATGTTGCTGCTTGCTTTTGTATCAATTAGCCTTTTTTTGCCATATTCACCCCTACCGTGTTCTAGTTGGTTACCTTAGAGAGCTAACTGTGTGTAATACTGCCCTTAGAAGATATTTCAGTAAATAAAACCAAAATGCCAGGAAATCGATTCAATGAGAGAGAGCTTTATTATCATTGTGCACGATACAACAAAATTCAGAGTGGTACCTCTTACAAGAAACAGTGCGAGACAACATAAGTAATTACATAGACATTCAAGTTTAAAGGCACATAAAGCTAATATAATATAACATAAAATATAAACAGGTATATAATAATATAATAGCAATAACAGCAGCAATGTGACTGTGAATAAGAATAATAAACAATATGATTTAATATGAATATACTGGTAATATATTATTGCAACAATATAGTGTAAGTACCCGTACAGACCATGTTATATAAAATGATAGTACTATTATAATAATTATATAGTATAGTATAATATGATGTACATCGATTAATATTTAAAAATTTAAATAATTTTTAATAAAGTAGCAGCAGTTTAGTATAATAATAAAAATATAACAGCAGCGATAGAAGATTGGTGGTGCAAAATTGCAAGTGAAATAAATGAATATGAAATGTGTATCACAAACGTACTGCAATGAACTAAACTAACTGAGACCTGGCTGAATGTAGAAGTTTTTTGGGGGGGGTTTTGTTAGTTTTTTTTTCATTTTTGATCACGTGTGGTGAATCACTGATTATTTGAATTGAGACTCAATTAAATCCTGCCAGACGGAAATCTACCTTATTATTACCTATCATTTAGCTAAAATCAAATTGCACAGTCATGTATTTTCCTACATCATTGAATATTATTTAGGAGAAGGGCGCTAAAGTGCTATTCCTTTCTCTGTAGTTTTTGTTCTTGTTTTTCTTGCCTCGTTGTTTAGGTGGATTTTATTATACCAGTCACAAAAATTAAATATCCCATAATGAAATATCCCCACATTTTTGTGAGCAGTATTCATCCTGATTGTGCTTTGGTTCCAACACAAACTTTTTTTTTCCTCTGTCTGTGTAGAAGTCACAATGCCTAAATAAGTCACTTACAGTTTCTCTTTTTTGTAGTTGAGTTGTATAATACTTGTATTTTATTGATGACAGTTGACTGACACTGAACCCTCACCAGAGATGCTACAGAATTCAAAACTTCTGCCCCGTTTCTTCAGGTTGCTTTTAGCCTCCAGGCATAATCTCATTCAGAATTCCACCTTTACAGGATTGGTGTACTGTTGAAACGTGGCTGTTGCACAGCACTGCCTCATACCAGTTCCACAACATGTAACCAGAGTAAAGCCGCAAAGCTGGCTGTATCGGTTCCACCGTGCTGGGTTTATCACACTTGCGCTAATAGCATTAGTCCCTCTGGGCTGATAAGGGTGTTCAAGCAATTGCTACTCGTATAAAGTCTCATCAGAGGAAAGTGTTACGAGACAATCCTCTACATTCTACTGCAGAACTGCCAGTTCTCCCTTCTGTTGTGGAAAAACACTCCAGCTAAGTTAAAGCTTTAAAGCAAAGACCCTCCTGGAGGCGGTTTTCACACGGCTGATGAATGGCTGCCGGGGCTAGCCTGTCCCAGCCCTTTCATATGAAGCTGTGGGATTAGTGGCAGCCCCTGGTGAACCCGATATGAAACGTGTGATGAATGCTAGGAGCAGGGCAACTGCATGTACGATGGTGTTGCTCAAAAAAAAAAACACAATGAAAACACAAAAAAAACAAATGGCAAACTTGATAAATGTCATCTAAGGTGTGAGCTCACAATAAGTGGGTTCAAATAGCAGGGCTGACAGAAAGAGAGAAGGGTATTGTCATTGCTCCCTGTAGCCCCCACCAGTAAACATCAGTATAAAAGAGAATTAAAGATTTGCTCAGTGCCCAAGAGGTTGCTCTCAGAAGCCACCTAATCTCCACATTTCATTTGCAATTTGCTATCTGCGCAGTGATGTGATCATTCAACAGGCTCTGAGTGTTACAATGAGGTTGCCCTCATGATGATTAAAAATGTTATAAACGATGGGCCCTGGGGTCGTCACTCCAAGTCGATGCACATTTGTTATTGTTCAACTCCTTTATGTTATTTCACAGCGTACACGCAAACGGTTTTCATCTTCTACATTGTTATCCTTAATGTAAGCCGCAAGTGAAGAGCCCTGAATGAAGCACCAGCTGTGACACTGTTGAACTAGTCCTCGGCCTGCTGATGCACCCATTACTGACTCAAATTAACGCCACCTAGCCTGTTGTCTTTGATTTAATGACGACTAATGAGTCAAGGTCATCCAGCGGCTGCTGTGGCGATAAAGGGCTTGGCTGTGTCATGCTGGAGGTGGAAGCCTGTGGTGTCTTACAGTGGTATTTTTCTTGCCCTTTTGTTCTCTGCAAACTGGCACCCTAGACAGTACACATATTAATCAGGTGCTGTGACGCTAACGGGATGAGACAGAGGGCTGCACTTGCACTGATAAGTTACCAGCTCTCTGGAATATAAGCGTGTAAGCACAGTGTAGGTGTAGGCACCAGAGGAACTTTGTCCAAAGTCAGGATGGTAATTTATCGAATAGGTTTATATGTACACAAAAGCACTTCTGCGTAACAATTATGGAAAATCTATGGCTGTCATTTATTTTTATCTTATTATTTAGGCATTTTTTGACATTGGTTAGAAGCCCATCATTACGTTAACGTGACAAAATTATGTATACACCCCTTGTACTTTCTAACAATTAAAATGAGTTTTTTTTAGTTGTCATGTCAAGTGATATGTAGTTTGTAAAGCTGTTTGCAATGGCGAGGAAGAAGTTTGCGCGCACCATGTCTCAAAAAGGAACCCAGCCTCATTGGGCAACCTATATTTTATTTATCAGTCTCTTAAATGACCTTTCTTATCCATTCTGATGCTTAGTTTGAAGCCCAGCCAGTCATGTTGGAAATGTCTATGTACCTAAATGCATTGAGCTTTTTTCCATTTCTCTGTCTATTAAGATTGGATCTATTTTCTAATTCCATGGCAAGAAACTTTTCTGCCCTAAATGCACATATGTTTAAAATGACTGTCCATGCAATGATGACTAGGATTAAATTTAATTCCTGGAAATCGATGAAGGCTTATTCCAATGTAACACATCACAGTATGCTTAATGAGCACTTTAATAATCAGGCAATAATCAGATATCAGACAATGTTATTAGTGTGATGACCTTTAATTATACTTCGCCATCGATATTAGTATTCTATCTTGGGAAACTGAAACGGCTCTCGATCAGACAATCTTGTTGTAGAGATCAAAACTGAAAGCTGAATATGAGTAATGTCTGAGGAAGTTCTGCGTTCTCTTCTTCAGTAGCCACATTTCTGAAGAGCGCCTGAGAATCTAAATCGTATTTGATTTCCCTTATTTATTCTTTGTTTCATTTAAAGAGTTGCTCACCTAGAAAATTGTACTTGTTTTCAGGGAACCTGTCTAATACTCAGTTGTTTGCTGTGATTTACCTGCTCCTAATGAACTCCCTGAAGAGGCCTTTTGGTTTCACTCTTTGTTTTCTTCCATCTGTAAGCCCTCAGCAAAGGTCATTTTACAGTCATAAACACACTTGACTGAGCAAGAGCAGAGTTTTTTCAACCAGCAGCAGTTTGCAGCGAGAGAGACAGAGAGAGAGAGACAGAGAGACAAGGAGAGAGCTGTATTAAGAAAAGCGATGTGATAAATGGCATGCTTTGCTTTGACTAAACGTTTTTATTGATAAAATGTTGGGTAAATGTAATATTGAATTATTAAGTGATCATTCGTCATGGCTGATAATAGACGATTTTGACTGCCCAGGTGTTAAATTCCAGAGCTCATACTGACCACTGGTCACACACATCTATGCTCTTCTTTTTTCATGTCGCCCATCATGTAAGCAAAGGGCACATAGGCTACTCACTCGTCTGCATTGATCGGAACATCATCGCCCCTAGCCTCCAGCTGATTAGCATGGCTGGGAGTCGATAGGATGTAATCAATGCTTTGCTTTGAAAAGGGCAAAGCAGCCTCTTAAAGCTCTCTCTGGCCGACTCCTCCTATTGTTTGTGCCTGTTATTTCCTGTCTGTCTCGGCATGGTGTTGCTATTTATTAGCTGGTAAATGTGTTGGTCACGCTCATCATTTTCTGGCTCACGGCTGGAGCTGGTGGAGCAGGAAGTAGACACTGGCCTCCTCAGTATTGTCGAGAGCTGCTTTTGCATACTCCTGCGAGTATTTTCCGATTTGCAGATAAGCATTGAACCAGTCTTTCAGTAGAATCTTTCTCTCTGCTGTTTTCTGCTCAGTGAGCGGCTTGTTGTTGTTCAGTGGCTCAGGTTCGTGTCGGAGACATAAAAAGATTTCCATTTGGCTGACTGGAATTGAATCAAATGTCTCTGATTCAAAGCATTTAAAGGAATGCTCAAGTATTTTTCAATCTATTCTCTGCATATGCAGCAAAAATAGCATAAACGTGATTACCACATATTTTCACTGCTTTTTCTTGTAGTGAGAAAACCTCACACTTTATAGATGTCTAAGGGCAGTCATTGGTCAGGGAAGTAAACCATTTTATAAGACTTTAGAACACTTATGAAGTCTTCAGGCAAAGGTATTTGTTGCTTAAAGTTCTCTTTCGGGCCTGCAACACATTTTTTCTTAACTGTAAACGGTAAAGCATTTCTACTTTTTTCCCTTCACAGTACTTAAAAGGCATTTTGGACAGGTCAGGACTATAATCAGGCCAGTTCAGTTCTGTCCATGTACCGTCTTCTTCCATGCCTTTGTAATGTATGCAGCATGTGGTTTTGCATTGTCTTGTTCCAAAATACACATATAACTGGAAGAAATGGCATATTGAAGGCAGAATATACAGATCTATGGTCTCAATGTACTTTTCTGCATTAATGCTGTTATCACAGACGTGGCACTGACGTAGATTGAAGCCATGGCAGACCCTGACTTCAGGACTGGTCTCAGTCTGGATCATTCTTTTATTTTTGGTCTAAAGCAAATAGAGTTCATTTCTTTCAACAAAAAGGTCTGGAATAATTATTTGTTTGACACCATACACCAAGCCTTGATGGAGAACTGGCTTGCTCATAGCACTGACCTTAACTCTAACAGACAGATTTGAAGTGAATAAGAATGCCAACCATGAACCAGGCATTTTGGCTCACCACATGTTCCAGAATCTAGTGGAAGTCCTGTTCGTTCTGTACAGCTGTAGGCTATTGGAAAAGTCATGAGTAGACAATATTAATACTTATTTTGTATGTACTTTTTTTGTGCCTTTGGTAAAAGTATGTCATCAAATGAAGTTATTACATAACAGTTCATGGTTGTCAGAAACACGCTGAAATATGCTGAGGTTTCAAAATCAGACCAATTAAGATACGGAAAATAACCTGTTGCATGACTGTGAGCAGTAGATTTGCTTTGCTAAATTGTATTTATTGTATTCTCTTGGCATTGCTCAACAAAGTTGTAAAAGTTATGATAGCCATATCTGTGGTTCAGTATCTATAAATAGACATAAACAAGTACCTGTGTTTTGTCATGGCTGACTTTTTATTTTGAGCTAGTCCAGCCATTTCCTGGAGCAGTTTTAAAAGACATGTTCTTTGGTGTGTCCTGACCCAGATAGGTATATACCAAAGACACACAAACCCTTGAAGAAAATTGTATATTTCTATGTATTATTGTGAAAGTACACCACAAAGAAAGAGAAGTGGAAGAGCTATTAATACAACTTCACAGGCACCGAGGTGTAACGCTGCTGCCCTTTTTTCCGTTCCTCGATTAGTCACTGCGAGCTCTTTTTTAATTTCACTTTCTGCATAGGCTTGTAAAAGCGAGGAATGGTGAAACCGCAAAAGCTGTGGAACTCCCTGTGAACAAGACGATGTTTACAAGGCTAACCACAAGCCAGGAACAACAAAGACAACTTTTGGCAGCAAAGTTTTAATTGCCATGCCTATTAAAGAGTACTGCCAATGTCCTCTTTTGTGTTATACATTAAAATAAAATTGGAACTCTCCCAGGCTAACCAGAGCAGCATGTCTGTGGCCAAGTTCAATAATCTGTTCTGAATAAAGATGCGATGTGTACCCTCCGGCTCGATAAAAGAGGGGGACGTCCATTGTTGGTTTCTGGAAAATCGGAGCAATGTGAGGCGTCCTGTTTACACTGTGCTGCTTGTCTATGTTGAATTATTGTTTCTTTGAGTATTTGGCCTAGTTTTGCTCTGTTTTTTGTGTGCTCGAATAAATAGCTCTCATTCTCGTTGGACCTTAACCTGCACTTTATGATAAAGCAGCTCTTCAATTTTTATTAGAATCTTTTTGTTGTTCCACAAATTTATTGTTTTGGGTTTTTAATCCAAGTGTCAACTTGTTTTTAAGCTGTGATGTCTGTCTACAGATGACACGTAAAATAAAGACTATGCATTACATAAGCTGCATTATTTTTTTCCCCCTTTATACATATTGACTGACAACATGAAGAATTGCTTTGAAAACATCCTCTTGGACCAATTAGTGGCCTGGATTTGAGGGTTTAGCTTTTTTCAAAGCATCTGCTTCTTGCCTCCATTCGCAATACCTCTTTTCATTGTCTCCATTGAGAGTGGAGAAAGGCTTCTGGACACCATTTGGCACCCAAGTGGCTGGACGCCACCGAGAGAGTGCAGCATGTCCTTCATTTCAGCCCCTCTCGTTTCTCATGTCCTCCCTCCATTATCATATCAATTGATGCAGCTTGTAGAAGACAAAGTGAGGTTATGGGAACTACCTAGAGCACCATGCACCATTAACCATCAATGTGGGGGGGACGTGCACATGTGCAAGTTCAGCCTTGTTTACCAAGATGGAAGAGGGGCTCTGCATGTAGTTTATTCTCCCATTGCTTAGGGCTTCACTCTGCACCCCAAATTAACTTCTGGTGCCTCTTTAGTCATTGTGGATTTATTGTCTAGGTTTTGGTTTCCCAAGCTATCTGTGTTGGCAATAACTTGCCTGAAATCGTCCAGGTTTTGTAGTCGTAAATGTACTGCTGTGTTGTGCAAGAGCTTATTCTAATCTAGTCTATGATGGAAACTCACTGTTATGGGTGTAGGTGTGCAGATGTGTCGTAATGCTTTGGTTCTTTGAATCATTCTTATTTGTGATGAGTCACCTCCACAGAACATGTCCTGGCATGCCCTTGTGTGTCTGTGTGTGTGTCTGTGTGTGTGTCTGTGTGTGTGTCTGTGTGTGTGTCTGTGTCTCTGTGTGAGATCAGAGGTCATACTGTCCAAGCTTCCTGCTATCAGCCAGTTTTATCCCGCTGAAGCACCCAAGAAATAAAAACGTACTGTAAACAACTTGTATAAAAATAGGACACTATACTACCCAACATCACATTCCTGTGCTTGCAGCCCCAACCCCCACAACCTCAGCTTAGCCTCCTCTGTGTTAGGAAAATTCATCCATACCAAACTTGGAAAGCCATTACATTGTGGCCCTCTCTTTGTAAATGGGGATGTTTTCATGATGTCAACCTAGTGCAAATAAGTTCCATCATATAATTCCATAGACCGCTCTCTAAAGGAGCACCAGCCCAAACCAGTGTTATTCCTCCATCACTGTACAGTTGGTAATTTGGTTTAAGGCCAGGAGAGTTATCCTGGCATCTTCCAAACCCATTTTTATCCATAATAAAAAATACAGGAATGTGCCTTTTAAAGACTATCTGATCAACGTCGGTTCACTGTAACGACCACTGGCTTGTAATAAATTATAGTGGTAATAAAAATTTGGCTTTTAGCTCTGGGCATTTCCGCTATAAACAGCTAATCAACACTGCTGATTCACGAGAAGAGGCAGGCGTTTAAGAGCGGGAAGTGTCATTTGTGCAAGTGCATGTCTATCTGTCCGAGTGTGTTACTACCTTGCAGGTCATGTGCTCATGTTCTCATTCTCTTATTTTGGACTATACTATAGAGACTATACTAGCTCGGCTGATGTGTTTAGAGACATTTTTGTGCAAGTTATTGTTACTTACTTTGTGTGTGTGTGTACGTGTGTGTGTACGTGTGTGAGAGAGAGAGAGACTTTCTGCTTCTTATTAGTGTTGTGGGGTTTCCGTAGTCGAAGTCGAAATCGATCAAGTCTTGTCGAAAAAAAAAACTCTGCTCGATTCAGGTGCAGGTTGAAGTAAAAGGCAGAGTTTATTTCAGATCTCGAGATGCAGAAATAAGGTGAGAATGCATACACAACCAAGTCTATGCACAATCTAATCTAACATCGGTCAGGTCTCTATATTTATACTGTTTGGTTGTGGGCACTGGTCTATGCTTTGATTAATTTGATTGGTCAAACAGATACTTCACATTGTTTCCCACGCCACCGGTAGGTTCGCAACCGTGGTCGCTGCCCCTCCTCAAACATATTCGTGGCGTGGTGCAGGTG
>JAUZSV010425690.1:0-10525 GCA_034780495.1 Parotocinclus cesarpintoi | reverse complement strand
AGTGTGCCCTACGATGGATTGGCGCCCCATCTGGGGTTGGTCCTGCCCTTGCGCCCAGAGTTGCCGTGTGGGCACCAGCTGGCCCGTGACCCCAAGTGGAATAAGCGGAAAAGATAATGAATGAATGAATGAATAATGGCGATACGTGATATATTGTTAATGACTGAACCCCAAATTTCAAACCTCAACCTGTCACCCCATAATATTTTTTCCCATTTATCTTAATTCCAATCTTTGTGAGCGTTAGCATATTTTAGGCTTTTTGCCCTGTTCTGCTTCCAAAAACTTTTTCTTGACTACAAACCCAAAAGGCCATTCCTGATCAAGCTTCTTTGGACTATAGAAGGGTCAAGACGCTGCCACTGTAGCCTATAGAAGCTGCTTTTTTGTTTGTTTATTACATTTTTAATACTATATGCAAATTTCTGGTATTTATAAATGACATTTATATATCATTATACACGTTCACTACAACATTGCAAAAACAATGATATATAGATTATCAGTGGTGACCTAAGACTTTTGCACAGCAATGTATATATCTACAAAAAAGAATGAGTTATATGAAATGTTATTGCAGTGCTAAGGTTAGCTATATTAGCCATGTCACATTATCCTTGGTGCATTCTGTTTAATCTCAGATACAAAGAGAAAACAAACACACAGTGAGTGAAAATAAATTCAATTTTGATATTATGCATATTTAAATACGAATTATAGGGTCACGTGTACTGTAAGAATCTGCCCTGGCCTTCGTTAACATCTGAAATCTTCGATTTGATTCGTTAAGACTTTGTTAATCTGACCAACACGCGCAACAATAAATAAGGTTTGCAAGTTGCGCTTGAACAAAACTTCCTGAGAAGTTTCGAGGAAACCTTGCTGGTAAAGGAGTGTTGATATGGGCGTTTTTGCATTTTTACAAAGCCTGCTCATCTTGCAGTCTGTGAGCTGAGAACAAACTCCTCTTCATACCAAAGCCTCCTGGATATAACACTGCAGAAAGCTTTCCCGAAAGACATTAAGACAATGGCCATGTCAAAATCCAAATCCTATCCCCTATCAAGACATCAAAATATTGTGGCAGGACCATTACAGAGATTTGAATAAGCAAATCTACTCCAAAACAATAATATAAAGCAAAGAAAGAGTAGGTAATGCAGCTTCCAAATGATACTGCTGCTAGCTTGTCAGTCCTCAATGACCCTCCTAAAACCAGGTAAGTCCTTTTAGGTTCTGTTCCAGCTTCTAACATAGATGAGTTGGACTCCCAGGGTGTCAGAATTTCAATTCAAGAAAAGTAACATATATATTACCCAGCTGTATTGGTAAGTTAGTCTACATCAGGTAATGCTAGATAGCTATGGTCAAGCATCTCTGTTCAGACGACTCAGACATCTACCCACATAAATAGCATTTGAGTCCCTGCCTCCATCATTGAATGACCGAGTGTTGAGAGCATACTGGAGTACCTCAGATTAAAAAGGAAGGGGCAGAATAAAGTGTTAAGTAATGAAACGCATATAAAAAAGTAATTTGCTGACCTTCATTTTACTATTTCTCACCAACAAAAGAAATAAAGCTTACCTTTCAGAGAGTTTTTCTTTGCCTCCATTTTCCTTGCGATGTGTTTTCTTCCCTAGCTCCCTCTCTTCCTGTGTGCGAATGCGGTGTGGCTTGAGTAAAGGAGGCAGGGGGAGTGGAGGAGAGAAAGAATAAAAAGGAAAAGAGAGCGAGTGGGTGAGTAAGCAAAAGAATTAAAAGCTGCAGGGCAGAAGAGGAGAAACATGAAACCACCAGTGGCCCTCAAACAATCAATCCCCCTCTTCTTTTCTCCTTCCGCAAATTTTCCCCTCAAAGTTTCCACATCCCTCCCAAGCTGAGAAAGTGGGGAGAATCAGATTCTCTACTTTTAGCCCATTCCGGTAGAGGATATGGAAGAAAAATTGAAGAAAGGGAAACGCATAGCCGCAAATACTGCAAATACAAATACGACCTCTGAAAATAGTTTAGCCTTTTTTTTTATGTACTGAAAATTAAAACGGGAGTTGGAGCACGGTCCTTTTCAGCATCGCAATCTTGTGATTTCCAAACAAAGCCCACAGGACCTGTGCCACAAAAAACGAATAGAGGGGAAACAGTCTTACAGGTGGAAGAAGAGACCAGTTTAAGTACGTGGGAAAGTGATGGCCCTCCTTATATAATATTTACTATTTTATTAAAGCCTCACAAGCCCTGAAAGAAACGGAAATGGTGCAGGCACAGAATTGAAATACACGTTTCCTATCTATGTGAGTACAATGTCAAACTATGAGACTGGAATGCAACTACCAAAACACTCCCATCATCCATGCTAAGTGAGGCAAATTGTCTGAATTATTGTCTTTATATAATGAAAAACAAGTTAGACCATCACAAAGACTCATGCAGTACAGGTATGTTCAATCACCTGTACGGTTCCTGTGTAATTACGTGTGGATCCTGAATATCCCCTGTGGTTCTTTATGGGCATGTCATTACACACGCCCACAATATAAGCCAGACTGAGGTTGAGCTTCTGCTTCTGTTACCACCCGGTGGCACTGAAGGAAACCAAGGACGACTTCACTAACGCTAAAGAAGCTTAATAAAGCCATACAGATGTGCGTTAGTGTTGCATTCTAAGTGCTATAATGTTTGGGTACAATATTCTCTCTTTGGACAGTGGTGAAACACCTGAAAACTATGGATGATGACACAGAATGCAAAGTGATTAGAAACAATAAGTGCAAGCTTTTATCTCATCTCAGTGGTGTGTTTATGTAAAAGAGTCCACTGTCACACAGTAATGAACAAATGCGAATACGGTTTTAATACGAATATGGAGTTCTGCTCCCTGTATGTTAAATAACTAATTATGTGGTGGTATGTTCAGCACATGAATGTAAGGAATAGTGACTAGGGGACATAACTAATGGGATACAGCCTTGCTGTTTAAATGTATTTATAATCTTCTTAAAGAAAAACATCTGCAAAAGTTAGTCGCCATATTTGACAGCCACATGACGTGTGCCATGTCTTTGTACTTCAAAGCTTCTCAAACATTTTCTGCAGCGAACCTCCTTTTGGAGCTAGGAATATTTTGGTTCTAAGATGGGTGAGGGTTTGGGATAGCATATCTGACTAGTCTATGAGAGGCTTCTTGGTCTTTCAGGCATTGTCTGAACTGTTCCCCTCATGTCTGTCTCTTGACGATTTCCATTCTTGAATTTTGGATAGGGAACATTACAAGCAGGAAATTGTTTAAATATCTTAGATAGCTTCTACTGCTTTGTAGAAGTCACTCAACTTTTAGATCCGCTGCTCAGAGAAACATGATGGTTAATGGGCCACAGATTTCATTGAGGACTTGGATTAAGACCAAACATGTCAGCTGACCTCTGAGACCTTACAAAAACTAATTGTGAATCACTAATTGTGAAAAACTAAAAAGTGATTGAGCTGTACCTGTACATTTTATACATGCCATGTCACTTTATCCTGTACATATCCTTTTTTATACACTCACTGTATACAGTTTAGCAGTTCAACAATGTATACAGTGTTCCCTTGCCACTTCGCGGTTCATCTTTCGTGGGCCTGGTGCATCGCGGGTTTTCAAAAAATATTAATGGAAAAAATATATTGCTGTTTTGCGGATTTTTGTGGAACTTTTACATAAAAAAAATCATAACATTTATAAAAAATACATTAAAAATATGAATTCTAACAATAAAGGAATGTTATAAATCATAAAATATTACGATTGACAGTAAATAGCGTATTTACTCAGCGTCTGAGGTGTTGTGTTCGCTGTTTGTGAAAGTTCCATTATAGACGGAATTCTGTCATCAAACGTTCTGCAAGTTCTACGGCTAAAATGGTGTATAAATACTTAAATAAATATAGCGTCCCTACTTTTCACGGATTTTCGTTTATTGCCGGTGGTCCTGGAACGTAACCCCGCGATAAACGAGGGAACACTGTGTGTGTGTGTGTGTGTGTGTGTGTGTATGTGCAATGTCTAGTTTGGCATAATCCATCTGTTTCTCTATATACTTGTCTGTGGCTTTTGTTGTGTCCTCTAGTGGTCAGTACCTTCACAGGACAACCATAAAATCTAGAACTACAAAAGTGCAGGTGCATCTATATGGTAAACAGAACTGATTAACTGAATAGGACTCAGGGCATGAAAATGCTAATGGTTTTCAATATGTTAAATTCAACAAATAAACAATAAGGGCCCAAACCTGGCATTTGTGCATTTTCTTCATATAATTTGGCCATAGGGTAACGAATTTACATTCACAGCATTTAGCAGCTGCCCTTATTCAGAGACTGACAATTGATGCAGTAATACAATGTACACTCCATGCAGTTGTTGCTTACTTAGGCTGTACTTCTGTTGCATAAGACTGTATTTCTTAATAAAAGAAATAAAATCCCCTGTAAACCTCCATATGTTTACTCACAGCCATAATATATTCCGGCTTTAACCCAGATAATAAATAAAGTGTCTATGAGCAGTACAAAATACAATGGGGAAAAGATTTAGGAGTAAATGTAGATGTTGGGTAGATGTCTGTGCAGAATGGATTTATGTTACAATGTACTGCTTGTGCAGTTAGGAGATATTGGCCTACTTTTTATATTTAATTTTCTTAAATGAAAAAAACAAAGAAAGACCTAAAAAAATCTCACACCATATCAAAGAGTACTTAAACTGTGCAGAATAGCAATGGCGCCGTTGGCAGTGCATTACATTTTATATAATAGTTCATTTAAGACCTAATCGTGGATGCATTTCATTCTTTCATTGTTCTCTTTCATTCACTTCGATCACTTCATAATTTCCCCTCTGGATAAAAACAGCTGGACAAAAACAGAAATTTCAAGTTGATAGGATAGATTTTGATACTTTTATTTTTCAAACTGTTTTTTGTACTAAATAAAAACTTCTTTCTGTCTGATTCCTATATCTGCTGCTACAGCTGGTTCTTAATTAAGAACCCAAAGACTTGCTGCTTCAGCCAGCAGGTGGCCTGTTCTGCCACACCATGTGGATATCATGCTCCAGCTACCCAGCTGCATGCCTAACAACAAATGAGAGAAGGGGAAGCAAACAAAAAGAGAGCGAGAGATACACAACAACCAGCTGGAACAAATATACTTAACATGATTTAAAAAAGCGCTACCAGGCCAACGCTAACCCTAGTTTAAAATAGTCTGGACCAGTATGACCAGATTAAATAAGCCTGTTAGAGGAACGTAGAAAATATGTCTTGACAACATCTAGTTCTGGGATTTTTAAAAGCTTGATATGTAGATTTAGAAAAGTCTAAATTGATCTTGAATTCATGCACTAGCACACATACAGGGCTGAGATGGATAAAAAAAAAGTGTTAGTTTTTATTTTTATTTTCTTAGAGAAGGAGAAAAGCAACATGGCCAGCCTAGGAAAAATAAAAATTGGCATGTAGCACATGTAAAACAAGCCTTTCCAAATGATTTTACACTCTTCACAAAAATCTGGTTTTAACATTTAATTTCTAGAACAACACATCTCTTCAGCAGTTCCTTGACCTCAGTATGGATGGATTTTCAAAAATGATTAATGCTGCACTATAGGAAAAGCCTACTCATAAGCCACTCACTTGTACGTGGTTAGTTAGAACAATTTTAAAGACTTAAGATGATGGAGTCAAAGAGACGTCAAAGAGATTATGTGTGTTTGTGTTTACCCTTCCTTTCTATCTTTCACATTGCCAAATGTCATTATGGCAGCTAAACCATTTCCAGGGCTTTGCTTTTTAAAATACAACGTCATGTATGTGCATTAAAACTGAATATATACTATAGTCCTACATGTTTATCCTTCTCAGACGCACACTAACACACACATCATTTTTCTAACACTGGAAAAAAAACATATATCATTTGATTCTGGAACTAGCAGCCATAGACAGACTGAAAATGGAATGTATGATGTTACAGTATACAGTATTGTCTATCAATTATGTATGTATTATCTATCAAAAAATGTATGATTTTTAAAATGGAGCATCATCTCAAAGCAGCTTTATATTATAATAGTATATTATCTTAAAATGCCAATCCCAAATTGAGCAAGCCTAGGGCGACAGTGGCAAGGAAAAACTCCCTGAATGAAAAAGGAAGAAACCTTGGGAGGACCAAGACTCGAAAAGGGACCCGACTTGCTTGGGTGGCCTAGATAATTATCTTCGATCTTTTACTTGATAATTATTACTAATTAATTCTTTCAAATCAAATATAATTTTTATTATTCATCAATCACTCGTGTTTTCAGAGGTAGGTCTGTTGCATTTGCGTGTCATTTGCCAGCGATTTTCTTGTGAAAATACCAGTTATAATTACATTACAGTATCCTAAATAGTCTATGTGATTATGTTAATGTCTGGCCAATATCCATATCGATCATTACGCTGCTAAAAAAGAAATCTCATATTGATATTTCAACTCCTTATTTTTCCTTCTTTGTAGGGAATTCAAAATGCTTTTTTAAACAGTCAATGAATATTTCCTAAAGATCACTTTAAGTTAGGGGAGCAATATTTTATGATAAATGTGCTTGAGGACTGTGTTACAGCTAACTCTGAATGTCCAAATACTCAACACACACTGTCTAGAGAAAAAAAACCTCAGGTCAGAGGGTAAATTAACCAGTGTTGTCTGGGAGGCCACTGAGTCTGAGCTGAGGATTACACTAAACCTGCTGACAAGACAAAAGCCCCATTATACTATACAGTATATACATCAATAGATGTTTATCGTGCTAACATCTTCTGAAATGCTGTTATTTTTGTGAAAGTTAAACTCCGTTTATTAAATAAGAGAGATTTTTCTTTGAATATTTTATTGCGCAGTGTCGTGACTTCAATGTGTAAATATTGTGAACCAACACAACGTTGTGGTTCCAATACAAATACGTTTTTTCTCGTAATTATATGAACATGATATGAATTTATGTACGGAGCCCCTGAAGAAACGTAGTGTATTGTTGTTTTCCTATTGTGTGCAATCTAGGTACTGTTACTAATATCGGAGTTATGATCTAGCTAAATGGATATTGTCAAGTTTACTGAAAAGTGCTTTCAGTTAGGCATGGAACATTTGTTCTTGCTACTGAGAGCTGAGACTACTTCATCAAAAGAACTATAGCAATATAGACCTCATGTTTTATTTTACAACCACTGCGAAGTTCAGGTCAGCGCTATGCTTACAGGTTTATGCTCGTCTAACATTGCTTTTTCTTGTGTCTTCTCATTGTGTTTTACTTTAAAAGGCCTGATTGGGCTGGATAACAATTGGGATAATTGAATAATTAATTGAGGATCACAAGCACAGACTGTGCACAGAGTAGCACATGAGTAAAGTCACATTACTACCAAACCCAGTGAGCACCGACCGACACACAAGGGTAATATAAGGGTGATATCAAGGGTAAATTTCATTTCAATGTTGTAAGTACTGTTCTCATTTTTTTTTCATATCTGTTTAATCCTGATTAAGGTTGTGGGTTAGCCAATGCCTAGCCAGCAGCACTGGGTGCACACACAAATACACACACTTACACTGGAGAACTTTAGATAAAGCAAGTAACCTGTCTTTGGAAGGTGGGAGGAAAACAGAGAACTCGGACGAAATGGATGCAGACATGAGGCGAACATGCAAATTTCACACAGAAGGAGTCTGGGTCTGGATTGCAACGCAATGTGAAGTGCATGCACTTGCTAACCAATACTCCACCTTACTGCCCCAGTACTGCTGTATTAAATGTTAATATACGTTACAGGTAGGCAGACACGTTAAAGTGTCTGGACTCCAATAGGCACTTCATTCCTTTTGGCAGCACGATGGCGTACTATTTTTTCTTTGTGTACTCCGATTTCATCTCACAATCCAAAAACATGCTTTAGGTTAACTGGTGTCTCTAAAAGTGTCTCAGTGTGAGTGTGTGTAACCTGCAATGAACTGTGTCCAAAACAGGATATTTTGGTACTTGGTATGTGGTGAACTAATGATCAAATGCACAGTTAGATCGCACAAATTTCTCGTCTGTAACCTGTATATTAAGTACATGACTGACATTTGCGAGAAAACAAACCACTTAATAATTTGTCAAAAATTCCACTGCTACCTGATCTAGCGTCTGGAGCCCATCACACAGTATCAGGGGCACACCTGGCAGTGTTGGGTACTCACCACATAGTATCAAGTGCACGTTTATAATGTGTGCAGCATGTGGTTTTGCAACTGAAATTCCTATCAGTCCCTGCTTTGCATTAACAATCGTTGCAGTCGCACTAAGCTTGCACTCAGAACTAAGGATTTGTTCATGCACACACACCAAAACATAAAAAAGCCAGTCGTGTTTATACCACAGTTTTTTTTACTTGCTTGTTGCTTGGTTTGATTAACTATTAATCAAAAAGCTAATGAAATATAATTTACCACTTTTTTGACTTAATCCCCAGACACACTTCGATTAGTAATTCTAATTAGTGCACTACCTAGTGGTGTTACCATTCTGGCACAGTATGCGGTCTGGAACACAGCCTAAATTGGTTCTCATTTGTTGTTGGTTACCCAGCTGTCTCATTTTGAAGTGAAATATTTCCCACCTTGGGTTTGGGCAGGTCTTACAGGGTGTTGCACAGACACAATTGGTCATATTTCAGAGAGAATACAAACAAGGGATCACCCTGTCACTGCAACAGTGGGGGTTTTTTCTCACTGTAATTCGATACATGCTGGAAAAACGTAGTAGTTAAATGAATTTTGGTCTATTGCTCTTGTTTTTATTAAGGAATTTTCCTAGTCCTAGTCTGAACTGATCTTGGTGGTGATATGTTTGTCATTTTAAAGCCAATGAATCTGCTTAACCCCTATAACAAGCAGAGAAACAAGAAATGGGTCTTCTGACAGTGCAAAATGCAAATACCTTGGAAGTATGCTTGTGTCATAAGTACAGCACTGTCACATAAAAGGGAAAAGTCTCATTCCATGAATAGTGTTTGTGTAAGTGTAGTGTTCCAGTTTTTGTGTGAGTAAGAGATGGAGATTGGTGGGTGAGCAAGGGGCTTTGTAATGAATAGTCAATATCAGTGCACCCTTGTATCCCATATGGCATTGCTAAGCATATTATAGGTTTGTAGACATGTTCATTTCACTCTGGATCAGTCCATCTCAGATGAGCTCAGGCCCAGAGAAGCCTGCGGTGTTTCTGGTTGTTGTTATATATGGATTTCTCTTTGCATTGTAGAGTTATAACTTGTACTTGTAGATGGAGAGATGAACTGTGTTCACTGATAATTATTTTCTGAAGTGTTCCTGAGCTCATGTGATAATATCCATTACAGAATGATGTCAGTTTTTAATGCAGTGTCGTCTGAGGGATCGAAGTTCACGGGAATACAACGTTGGTTTCAGCCTTGCCGCTTACTTGCAGAGATTTCTCCAGATTCTCTGAATCTTCTGATGATATTATGGACTGTAGGTGATGAAATTCCTAAATTCATTGAAATTGCACGATGAAAACATTATTCCTAAACTGTTGGACTTTTTGCTCATGCAGTTTTTCACAAAGATCTGAACCCTGCCCCATCCTTGCTTGTGAATGACTGAGCCTTTCGGGGATGCTCCCTTTATACTCAATCATGACACTCACCTGTGGAACGTCTCAAACAGGTGTTTTTTGAGCATTCCTCAACTTTTCCAGTCTTTTGTTGCCCCGTCCCAACCTGGAGTGTGTTCCAGGCCTCAAATTCTAAATGAATGAATATTTGCAAAAACCAATAAAGTTTATCCGTTAGAACATTACATATCTTTTCTTTGTAGTTTATTCAATTGAATATGGGATGAAAGGGATCTGTTTTTATTTATGTCTTACACAACGTCCCAACTTCATTGGAATTGGGGTTGTAGTTCTGCATAATAATTTATGTTACAGATAAAAACACTTCACAAAAAAACTTCACTGACTCTATTGGATAGGCTATTGTCTCACATAGTTTGCATGCTAAGGTGTTAATCATGCTCATTTGGTGTTCGTGTACTGTAAGGATGGCATGTTGGTATGCTGTTAGCAGGGTGTTATTTTGGCCTGGGTCTAAAATTTTGCACACTTGAGGGCAGGTGCTGAGTGACCAGGTTTGTTGAACAAATTAATTGTCTGCTTAGGAGGAGTGCAAGGGAGCATGAACAAGCTTGTTGGTGTTTAGATTAAATGGACTTCTCTGTCATACAACAGATTCCTTAGAATTGGGAAACACTGATTTGGCTTCTGAAGAATAGGGCACAAAGTTGCTGATCTTGTTTGCCGCTCCTTGGCCAGTTGCTTCGATCTCATGATTATTATTTGTATTAAAATGCACTGTGAGCTGTGAGGTCTTATATAGACATGTGTTTGCATTTTATAATCAAGTCAAATCAGTTCAATTAAACCTAGCTGGACTTCAATTAGGGA
>JAUZSV010425679.1:0-10526 GCA_034780495.1 Parotocinclus cesarpintoi | reverse complement strand
TACACCGCTCTATACTGTTTCCTACACTTCTCTATACTGTTTCCTACACTTCTCTATACTTTACCCTACACCGATCTATACTGTACACTACACCTCTCAATACTGTACACTACACCTCTCAATACTGTACACTACACCTCTCAATACTGTACACTACACACTGCTCCACTTTATACTGTACAGAATCAGATTTAATTTACACCAAATCAATTTACCCCACAGATTCATACCATTCACTACACCACTATACAATACATAATTATACTGTACACCACACTTCTTTATACTATACCACTACTATTCAATATACATTACACTTCTTTATACTGTACACTACACCACTCTATACTGTTCACTACGCTGTACACTTCACTTCTTTATACTTTACACTACACTTCACTTCACTTCTTTATACTGTACACTTCAGTTCTTTATACTCTACACTACACCACTTTATACTGTACACTACACCACACCACTACTATTTAGTATACATTACACTTCTTTATACTGTACACTACACCACACCACTACTAGTTAGTATACATTACACTTCTTTATACTGTACACTACACCACTACTATTTAGTATACATTACACTTCTTTATACTGTTCACTACACACTACACCACTCACCATGCTCCACCATTTTAAAGTGTATCTGGATTTCTTTTCTTTAAACGATTGCACAGTTTATCTGATTTGGTACAAAATTACTTACTGCGACACATCAAAGGTCCTAAATGCTTAAAAACCATGAATCAAATGACTCTGGATTTACATGACTGTCTGCATACAGACACCGGCGCACTATAAACACTTTTCGAACGCATCCCCAGCCAATCACACCTCGAGTTCAGATTAACCAATCGCAGCTCAGGAGGTGGGAAATGTCCGAATGCAGGTGGGATTACAATAACGCCTCACTCTTAAAACGCAAAAGCGCCCAAAAGCTCCAGTGTGTGCCGCGTTTGTGTGCTCTTACCCGGGCCGGCCAGTGCGGGTAACCCTTCATTTTAGCGAAGACCAAATCTCCGGGTCGGAAATTATGCGGCATGGCCTCGTTTCTTTGCCTATTCTCCGGTGCTGTTTTGTATCTACTGCCGAAGCTCGTCTCAATCCGACCATAGAAACCTGCACACCGCGGGGCGAAGGAGGAGACTTCCGCCACAAGCTTCCGCTGAGAGGATAGGGAGCCGCCCGCCTTCCCATAGCGGTGATTGGCCAGATTGCCCCTATCGTTCTTTTATCATCCAATCAAAGCTTACAGTGTGTAATAGTCCTAGATAAATAAAATGAAGTAAAACATCTAGCTCGAGCTGAAGAGCTCAGGCGACAAAAAAGACCTTCATTAATGGCCTTTACAAGCTCGAACGTGTAGAAAAGTCTTAAAACTGATCACATTACAAAAGATGTGAAGCCATTATTACAATATTTTACATTTACGGCATTTAGCAGACGCCATTATTTAGAGCAACTTACAATTCATACAGTCTTACAATCCAAGCAACTGGGGGTTAAGGGCCTTGCTCAGGGACCCACCGGTGGAAGCTTGGCAGAGGTGGGATTTGAACCCTGGACCTTTTGGTTCATAGTCCAGTACCATAACCACTTGGCCACCACAGTCCCAGCATATTGTTAAAAACATCTTGCAGTATTTGTGTTTTATTGTTGCTGTTATTTTCTATGTTGTAGTTCCACTAAGGCGTGTGCTCTGAAATGGGTTCCAGTCTACGGCAGAGTTGGAGGGGTCACTGTTCCAGTGCTTACCCGGTCAGGCTGGGGCTGTGGTAGCCTAGCGGTACTGGTCTCTGGACCAGTCAGGGTTCTGCCAAACTGCCACAGTTGGGCCCTTGAGCAAAGCCCTTAACCCACAATTGCTTGGATTGTAAGATTGTATTAGTTCTGGACAATGGCATCTGCTAAATGCCGTAAATGTAAATGATGTAGCCATCAGTCAGTCTGTTTTGTTACCCGAGGGTCATGTTGAATATCTTCAGCTTCATCTCACCAAAACTACAACATATAAGGCACTGCAATTGCCAAATACAGTACTTCTCCAATACTGAGAACAGAAGTGAAAACCTAAACGTAATTACTATCCAGATTATCTTACAACTGAGGTTTACAGTCCAAATAATTGTGGGTAACGGCCTTTTTTAAGATCCTAAAAGGGGCAGCTTGGCAGAGGTGAGCCTTGAAACCTTAACTGTGGTTATTTACTTGTTTTATTCATTTATTGTTATTATTTTAAGTTCACGAGGTGTAAAACTGAGGACTTGTTCTTAATCAAATAGTATTCATTTATAGTAAATACCTTAAGGAACACTCATAAATCGCTTCCATCATGACTCTTTCAAGTGTTTTTACACATTTTTATATGTCACTCTGGGTAATAATAGTGTCTATCAAATGTTTAACTGTAGATGTAAATGTTTCCTTCAGCACAACTTATACTTTATGTCTAAATAAAGTTAATGATTCAACCAGTTAATGTTTACACACAACCATCATTCATTCATATTCAGTATTCTCTTTTGACAGAGAAGGCACAAGGACCAATATTCTTTTTTACAAAATGTGAACAAAACGTTATGTAGTAGAATTAAGTGACTGTGTATAATTTTCAAAATCCAATCTACAAAGGAAGTAAAAGTCCATCCATTATCTTCTGCTTAATCCACACAGGGTCATGGGCCAGCTGGTGCCCACCCAGCAAATCTGGACACAAGGGCAGGAACAACCCTAAACTCAGCCACACACTAAAGTTCACTTTAGATACACCAATTAACCTAACACACATCTTTGGACTGGAAGGAAGTCCCCAGAGTAAACCCATACAGACATGGGGAGGACCCAGGCCTCTCCAACCTGGGATTGAACCCAGGACCTTCTTGTTGTGACGCAGTGGTGCTACCCACCGAGCCACCCCAGATGTTCTGCTCAGATGTGAAAGTCATAACACAATAAGCCAATATCATGCTTGTTATTTAATCACACATAAGTATAAAAGGCTCTAGAATAAGAATAGGATTAATTTTAGGACTCCATCACGTTGTTCTATCCTTGTGGGGAATGTATGTCCTAACAAAGCACGCATTCATTCACAAATATTGATGGTTTTTGTGAAATCAGTCCACCGTCTGCTATGGTATTGGAAGTTGTAAAGAAACCCTAATACCAGAGAAAAGAACATAACACACAGGCAAAGGAGAACATGCCAAACTCCACACAAACAGCAGTGTGAGTCAGCAATGAAAGCCTGTCACCCAGGACCCACATACATCCCTATAAACCTCAAATTCAAATCTAAAAACACTCTAATAATAGAGAGAACGCTCCTAGGTAGCTTTAACGAATGTTTGAACACAGATAAAAAAGATCATTTGAAAGATCTGGTCTAATTTCCCTATAAAATAACTAATCTATAATTTTGCAAAATACATTAATCTTACTCTATTCATCTCGATATTTCAGACTGATGTTCATGATGCTGTAGATTAGCTAATCACTTAGCAGGCTGTTGTTACAGGATGGCAATAGAACATAAAGATATTTGCTTGACAATTTCATGAAAATGTATAGACTATGATATTTCTAGATGTAACACTTTAGTTGTACATTTACAGTATTTAGCAGACCCCCTTATCCAGAGACTTACAAAAGTGCTTAGTATTCGTCCTAGTAGTCCAGACCTCATGTTAGTACAAATAAGCAGAAGCCCTAAGAACACAATCCAACCGGAACCAGCCAAGATCTGATGTAGGGAAAACCAACAAACACAAAAGCAAAAGGGTTTTTTGCATTTTCAGTCTTCGCTTAAGTGCTGAATGAGGTGTTGAGTTTTCAGTCGCCGCTTAAGTGCTGAATGAAGTGTTGAGTTTTCAGTCGCCGCTTAAAGACAGCAAGAGACTCAGCCATTCAGACATTCAGTGGAAGTTCATCCACCATCTGGGCACCTGAACAGAGAAGAGTCTTGTTGCTCATCGTCTTTTGATCTTCTGTGCTGGGTCCAGTCGAGCCGCGCTCGTGTCTCTGAGGGTACGAGGTACAGATCATGGTGTTATTAAAGCCTTTAGGCCAGACTTTTTTAATTGCTTTTTCCTCTGATGTCCCTACTTATGAATCTACTGAGGAGGGAGGGAAAAAATTAAAATAAATCTTTATTTTTCAGCACTTTTCAATTTCTCGATGACTATGTGGAATCAATACAAGGAAGGAAAAAGAAATAAAAATAAATTAAAATAATAAAAATAAAATGTATTTAATCTACAATTCAATTAAAGTGAATCTGAAAAAATAATGTACAGAAGAATACAGTTGGCTCTCCACCGAAGGGCGGAAAAAGCTAAAAAATATTTTTTCATTTTTTAAATTTTATTTCAACCATTGGTACTGTGGCGGATCCGCGAAACAAGCAATAAAAAATGTCTGGCCTTTAAGTAAGATGGTTCTGTTCTAATTTCGGCTCCGTGGGGAGCATTAGGGTTTGGTATCTGAAGTGGGCAGCTACAGGGAGCCAGTGAAGTGAACACATCTGCATTGTAAGATGTGCATGAAGTTTTTAGTTTTGTACTGGAAAGTTGAGGATCATGTAGAACAACCTGGTCAAATCAAGTGATTTTTTTAAATATAGCAACAAAGTTGCATCTCCTTATGAAATTTACCTCAATCCATCCATTATCTTCTACTTTATCCACACGGCGTCCTGGGCCAGCTGAAGCTCACCCAGAAACCCTGGGTACAAGGATAGGAACAACCCTAGACCGGGCACCAATCCATCATAGGGCACACGCACACAGTCACGTACATAGCGCTAAGAGCCACTTTAGAAAATAATAGAAAATAAATAATGACGTTGAGTAACAGGACTTCTGATAAATGTTTTATTAAATGTTTATGTACATCACTTCCCACACTGGGAGCCCCTGCTCTGCTTTTACTGCACAAATCTTCAAATGATATTTAAATTAGCTACCAAGTTCATTTCAGAACTACACCACAAAAAAGCTGTTTCCCTGGCTGGGGTAAAACAGACATCATACAGCACGCTGAAAATGCCGAGAGACCTGTTTTTAAAAATGGCAGTCACAAAAATTTCATTTTATAAACAGAAGCAAAATGATCGCCTGTGTAAAACGAGGTCTGCTTTTGCCAGTATTAAAGACCCAACTTTCTAGAAATTATTCTAATTTATTCACACCCATTTACTCTCACCCAATTTGTTAGCAGCTTTTGGAAATGAACTCCGATTACTGTGATCAGATTGCACCTGCACAACGGAGAAGACAATAATACTGAGCTGAGGCTAAAATAGTGAGGAAAGCAATGAGTTGAAAAATTTGAACTGGGTTGGTCCAGTACAACCTGACGCACAGAATAAGCCGCATGGCATCATGGGCTGCTATCGGAAAATGATCAAATTGCTCTGCGCACTTTATCTGGTTTGTACTGTGATCAGATCTCAGTTCATTTTAAAGGCTCAATTACTCTTACAAAAACTCAATCATGATCTACAGGGGAAAAACAGGGCCTCTATAGAAGATGAAATGTGACTTGCAGTTACAAGTTGACATACTTTTGGACAAAAGAAAGGAGATTAGAAAGGAGAATCCAGCAGTCCTGGCTGATCTGGAATGGATCTGTTTAATCTCGGTACATGACTGGTGAATCCGTTCTGTAACATCACCCTCCACACTTACGTGACTACATCTACAGATTAGTAATATTACTGAACCTCACCAGTAGGGTTGGGTATCGATTGGATTTGAGCAATTCCAATTCTTCCAGCGACTCAGGTTCATGTCGATTTGAAAATGGTCCCAAAAATGTGTAGAATATCTTTATTTTCTTCAAAAGTAAAAAAAAAAACCTACTGTAGGTTAACCTACTGTAAATAAAAACCTTAACGTGGATTAATGTATTAAAACAGTAACATCGGAACACCAACTTCTATTTACTACTGGTCATAAGAACACTCTACAGTGCTGAAATGACAAACGTGATCAAAAGGGAAAGTAATCAATTTTACATTACATTTTACTTATTAGAAGTTTAATTGGTGAGAAAAAAAAGCTTACTATACAAACTATTACTTTACTTTTGAATCACAGGTTGAATATTTCAGCAGTAGGCAGTTCTGATCACCTGTAGTACCTGAGAAGTTTGGTGCTCCTAGGCTGTTCTTCTAGGATATTAAACCTTGTTAAGCTAACAAAGCAGACAATCGAACGTGGTACGCTGCTCAAGCTCAGTATCAATCTTACCAACTTTGGAGCTACAGCCTCCTTCAAAAAAAAAAAAAGATTAGTCTGTTGCTTTTAACCGATTGTTTTGTCTTAAAGTGGAGCCAAACATTTTGAATGTATTTAAAGCATAAAATGTGTTTGTAGGGACCAGAATTTTACATTTTTTTTTAATGGGAACCCAACCTTACTTGGCAGTTTCAGAAAGTAGGCAGTCTGTCACTAGTTGGTGAATATGACAATCCAAAATAAAGAGAACAGTTGGAGAATGAAGAAAATGCATTATTAACATCGAAATAAAACAATAAAACACTCTTAAAATCAGACAAATTTGTCTTACTGTGTTGATTTTTCACAGTTCACGAGTTCAGAAGGAAGAACTGATACTTATAGTGGTACCATTAAATCGATATAAATGCAAATTTGAACATAATTTGAACATAAATGCATGAGGTGACAGCCGTTTTTATATGTGTTGTTCACACATGAATTTAAAAAATGGAAGTTCAGCAGCATCACTCTAGTCCTAAGAGTTTATTAAGACGAACAGATAGAGTAACAGGTGTAGCGCAGCTGACACCTGCTACTGTGTATTAAAGCAGTACTTCATCTGTCCTCACGTTATGTCAGTCTGTCGTTTCGTAAAATAAAGATCATTCCATGAGCTAAGAAACTGGCTTGCTTTGCTAAAAAAGTTGTAGATCAGAGTTGATAAAACGGAAAAAAGCAAAAGTTCCAAATGAACAACTGAGCAGCCTGTAGTATCAGGAACAGAAGACTTATGAGTGACAAAAAGCAGTGACCCAGGTTTGAGCCCTGCTTCCGAGGGAGGGGAGGCTGGTCGAGCAATCTGCTGAAACACCAAAATGTTAGACTCTGCAACGAATTAGACACTTGCGGGAGGAGCATCAGCCCAGAGTGAGGATATAAAACAGCAAATATGTCATTGTTATAACTTTAATAGTCTGAATTTAATCTCAAATCAATTTAATGGTACCTTGGTTTAAAAAGTATCAAATGGTTTCAGAATTTTTCTTGTCCCCATTGGTTTGAAATGCAGCAGGCACCAAATCCATCTCTCAGCTTGTGTGAAGTTCAGTGTAGTGTGCTGCATTCACAAAATAACTCGAGTCTCGTTAATGTTAAAAAAAAGAAGTTCAGGCTTGTATAAAAGCGTTTTGGCGTGATGGATTTGGCACTGAAATAAACAATTAAAAGGAGGGTCAAACTAAATGATGCAGGACAGGATCTTAGAAGTCTAATCTCTTGACTGTGACCCTCAGTGTTGTGTGATAATCGGATCTAAAATGTAGAATAATGCATAATAAAACAATAGTGCTGCAGGAGGAGACGGTGACGTGCTACTCTGAGCATGCTCAGTCCGTCACCTTGGCTCCATCGAAGTTGACTGCCAGTTTCCTTTGTTTGCGCTTAGAACCCGATCCTGGTGTGTGCGCTGGCTTCGGGGCTTGTGTCGGTGTTTTCGGGGTGCTGGGATTTTTGGCGCAGTCCTGCGTGCCGGTTGGGGGAGGGGTTTTGGGGGCAGATGCTGGAAATGGTTTTGAGGTTTCAGCTCCTTGAGGTCGAGCAGCGTTCTGCAAGTCCTGGTTCTTCCGCCCTGAAACTCGCTTCTTAGTCACCTGGAAACACATCGATCAGAAATACGGGTAACCTTTACTGATTAACGGAACTACTCAACAAACGTTCTTTGGCAAACGGGACTTTCTTGTGTCGTGTTGTGCTGCACTCCATACCTTGCCAGTTGATTAACCCTTCTTTTTCATTTTGTCTATTTATGTATATTTAGTTATTTTTTATGACCCCTTTTATCTTGCATGGTGTTTCGTTGAGGTTCTGTCCTGTTCCAGATTTAGAATCAATTGTTATAAATGTCTCAGGAACAAGCTCGAGTCGTAAGTGAGATGCAGGCAGTGACGAGCGAAGGAAGAAGAAGAAGCAGTCGCAACACTGGACTGCAGAGTGCAGTGACCACTAAAACTTAAGCAATAAGTACATTTTACATTTATGCCATTTAGCAGACGCCCTTATCCAGAGCGACTTACAATACATACAGTCTTACAATCCAAGCAATTGTGGGTTAAGGGTCTTGCTCAGGGACCCAACTGTGGCAGAGGTGGGATTTGAGCCCTGGACCTTCTGGTCCATAGTCCAGTGCCTTAACCGCTAGGCTACCACAGTCCACAGTCCACCATCACAACAATGTACATATCACCCTTATTAAAAACAAATCATTAAATGGAGTTAAACTATACTGTATACTTATGTCTGTATGAGGTTCAATTCAGTTGCTCCATATGACAGAACTTTGGACAATTGGAGATAGAGCTGTGCCTCTCACTCATGGAAAGTTATTGTGTGGTTTGTACATGATTTCACTGGACTGGTCGCTACCTGCCTGAGGGGTCTGATGGTCACTAAATGTAGCAGCAAAATCACTGGGGGCACACAGCACGTGAACTTGCACATGAAAATAACATAGTAATCACATAGTAATTATTTTTGCCAAGTGGCTAGGAGAAAATATTACACTGTATAAGTAAGCATTTTTTTCTAATTACAACACTAACTCTGCAAAAGTACACCTACAAAAGTGTTGCACCAATTCAGTAGTGTTCAACCCTCCGTGATTTCTGAAAATACTGTAAAACAGTAAAAACAGTACAGGACTCTCTGACCGTTTACAGATTAAAGCAGAAGCCTCATAGAACACAAGCTCAGGTCCATTGTGTCAAACACTGAAACACCAATCACCAGTCTAGCCAGTATTGGTGAGGTTTGGGTTGCCAGATCATGCTTGCAGCCATCTCACCAGCTTTGTTCGTGGGGATTATACAACTACTAAGAAGCAATCTAAAGCATATCCCACTGTGCTTCATGGTGTTTTCCCTCACAGATCTGAGGTCAGGTGTTTCACCCCAGGCTAGATTCTGGGGAATCTGTGTATTTTTGCCTGAAGCTTGAAAGCAGGTGGTCCCTCCCCTACAGTCGTGATTAGCTTATTCAGTGTATTGCAAGGTTAGATGGTTGTTTTTTTGATTGCCTACATAGAAGTTGATACACTTGTGTAATACATGGAGTGCAATTTGGATGCAGAAATTGTATCGACTAGCTTATTTTCTAATACTATGTCCCCTTTGTTAAGGAAGAAATGCATATGATGTCTGTATCAGAGTGTCAGTATTAATTTAATGTAATTTATATATTATTAGCCAAATCAGTATATACCATAACACTTTAATATGTATGTCATGTTATCGTATTAACAGGAACAGCACTGACTCACTAACTACTAGTAAGAAACAAGTTTCTGGGGATGTCTTCACCCAGGAGTGATTTAAATGCAGATGTAAATGCTTCATCATGATGTATGCTGTCATATGTAACA
This sequence comes from Parotocinclus cesarpintoi, assembly GCA_034780495.1. NCBI lineage: Eukaryota > Metazoa > Chordata > Actinopteri > Siluriformes > Loricariidae > Parotocinclus > Parotocinclus cesarpintoi. Next base: position 875 of record JAUZSV010425679.1, on the reverse strand, counting down.
TATGCTGAAACGTGACAAAAAAGATTTAAGTTTTTTTAGGTCTGGCTTTTAAATGGCAAAATGTGACATCAGTGCTGTGATGACTAATTTGAAAACCCAAACATATATATTCAGAATCAGTCTTAATTGAGGTCATATACCTCATTTGCCTGCTCAGAGCCCACGTTGAACACATGTCCATGACAGGGCCAGCAGGGGTTGCTGTTGCAGTGCTGGGGGATGGGTGTTCCTGTTCTCAGACATAGTTGATAGTGCCTGTTTGTGGTGTCCAAATGAGCCAGGGTCATCATGGTGGTGGGCAACCATCGTAGAGCTCCAGAATCAGTCAAATAAGAGAAAAAACACACCAATGTTTTTAGAGACTTCATTTATAATGAATAAACAAACAGGAAGTGGATAAACTGAAGTATAATGTTTAGTAAGTGACTGTGGTACTGCAGTGTGATGAAAATTTTTTTTAGCTATTCTGAAAAGGTTAAACTACCTCAGCATTTCGAATCTGAAAGTTGGAAAATGCAGTGCCAATATGACTTAAGTGGCAATGACATGATCATTTTCTTTCAAACACATCCAACTTTTGCAGGTGTCTCGAATGAGGCTTTCTGCACCAAGTGAGAGATTAAAACAACAAGAAAGCTAAGCAGTAGCTGCTCTACATAGCCAAAAATGAGTGGACACTCTTTTTAGATCACACATAGTGCTACCAAGGGCATAATTTCATGTTATTTAACAGAGAGAAACAAACCCTGGCGGTGGCATATCTCTTACATTGGTTGCCAGCTTTTCAAGAAGTCCTAACTTTTATACTTTTAACAATTACTCAAGTCCACTCTACTGTGAAGCAACAAGCTCGCAACTTATAAACAACAGGCCCT
>JAUZSV010425669.1:0-10529 GCA_034780495.1 Parotocinclus cesarpintoi | reverse complement strand
ATTATTATTGAATGGTGCAGCAGTCTAACATGTTAGTCCACCATCTCTGTAAAATGGATTCAGGGCATGGTTGTGTGTGATCATCCTTCTGCCATTTAATCAGGGTGCTATATAAGATATTTAATATTTGCGATTATACTGTGCTGATTTTATTTTATTTTTTTCCACTTTTGAAGGCTTATTCACAGATCAGATATTCGAGTCGAATCAACTCTATAATTCAGGAGATGGTGTGGAATCGACTCTTTTAATCGATTCCTTTAACTCCGCATGCTTTGAATCAGAGTCGACATTTCTTGAACCGAACAGCTCTGCCGCTCTCCTCCCATTTCCCCGTTTTAACCTGCGCCTTGAGTTGACTGTTCCCAAAGAGGAAGGAAAGCGGAGGAAGGTTTCATTTCGGGGCTCGATGTACTAAATCGTTCAGTATCTGGTTTACCAGAGTTTTGTCTTAGGTGAACGCTGTCTCGTAAGACAACAGTTTGACCGGGCCGTGTAAGATGGGGAACCGTGTGGCCCGTGAGGATTACGAATGGGTTTATACAGACCAACCGCATGCCGATCGGAGGAAGGAGATTCTTGGTGAGAGTTCTTTTCCGTTTCAGCTGCGCTAGACTAACTTGATCAAGATTAAAGTGAATTCACATGATTGATTTTAATGGCAAATGGCCTTACTCAGCTCGCTACATATATGTATTGTAATTAGGTACTGGCTATGTCCGTGAGTAGTTTTGCTTTGTAATATAAGAAAACTAATATAACTTCAGAACGATTCGGTACTGTGTTTAACGACATGCACGTTACACGTATTGTTACACTTGTGTATAGGTTTTTTTTAATGCTTAACACAGTAGTCACAAGTTATACCGTTATGTCAACATGGCTATTGCTAATGGGAAAGCTAATGTCTTGAAATAGAAGCCACTCCCTGTTACCCACTACCTCTAGTTATCACGCTAATGTGCTAGAAATGCCCTCGTTACTTCTAACTACACGTTACTACCAGCCTACACGCTACAACTAGCTGATTAGCTAGAGGACTATTTCATGTTAAGGTACTGTACTATGTGTTTATCGTTTACCCTGATAGACAAGAACTGTATGTACACAATATATTGTATACAATGCGAATGTTTCTTTAAATTGGCCCGAGTGCACGTTAGAATGAGGAACCACGCTAAAGTTCACTGCTTTACTTAATTTTTTTAAAATCTCATTTTTTTTAAGTATACCCTATTTTTTGTAAGCAGTATATTTAAAAACAATCTGAAACCATCTTGCAACAAAGCTGTTTTATTTAAAAAAAAACGTGTCAAAACGTTACATTTGTATCTGATTACATATAAACTCTGCAAATATTACCACAATTGACTAATTTCTGCATATAATGGCTAATAACTTCTTAGGTCACATGGAACTGGCAGGAAACTAAGTAGCACTATAACACAGTGGTGGCTCGTAATATATTTATTATATGTTTATATAATATATTGTTCAAGTTCAAGGTTATTTATTAATATAGGGCCTTTTACAATGGAGCATTGTCTCAAAGCAGCTTCACAATATTACACTGTCCTAAAAGGCCAATCCCAACATAAAAAAATGCTTTTTTTTTTGTCCAAACAAGCCACATTCTCTCAAAATTCAAAATCTTTACCCCAATATCGAAAAAATGAATATTATTATGTGTATCGTGACACCGCTAATGTATACACACACAGAAATACAGACTGGGTGAGACAAAAGTCACAGGACAGTTTGCGTCGTGGACCTTTCACAAAGGCAGTCAAAACCATTGTCAGAAATTGATTATCGTAATCAGGTTTACAAGATCTCTTGTGGTTCAAAGGTTATCAATACAAAAACATTCAATTTTTTGTTGCACATCACTGGTTTATGGAGACATACCAGAACCCAGAAAGTTGTTCTGCACTCCATATTATGTTTTGTGTTTTTGCTTCTTCATTCCTTGGTGTAATTTGGTAATAATGAGTATTATTTTTTATTAATGTCTATTAAGCCAGTTAAAATTAAAAATACTATAAAAAACTTAGTCACATCTGCAATATATGTGCGTTTAATGGAGATGTGATTACTCTTAACTACTATTAGTTTTAGACTGATCTGTCTCAATCTGATGACTCAAATCCGATATCCATCACACATTTGTTGTCAAATCATTTATTGTTAAACATATGACCAGCTGTTTCCGATTTTCATATGGAAACTTTTTAGTTTAGCTTTCATTATAATGGAAGCTGTTTCATTTCAAAGCAGCTTATCTCGTAATCAAACTGGTGAACGTTTGAGTGTTTTAGGCTACACATGAATAGAATTCTGAATTAAGGTTAATAAAAGCTCTGTTCTGTTCATGTGCTGCTTTGTTTGTCCAGCTGCCACGCACTGCACAAGTTTGTACCCAGCAGAGAATCTGTTATGAGGGACTGATCCGACCACCATTTATGGCTCTCATCCATGTTGGTTGTGTTGTCTTAACAATGCGTCATCCGAACAAAAAGACTGTCGTACAGCGTATATTTTGCGAAACAGCAAAATACAATAGAGCGTAATATTAAATGTTTTTCTATCTTCACACTATATATACACCATCATATCGCACAGCCCTATTGCACACCACTGTATTGAGTTTGTACAGGACTTTCATAACGTTTCATACAATTATACAAAGAACAATTTACCATTTATAGATTAAAACAAATATACCAACGTAGAAATAAAATCAATGCGTATTATTATCATACAGGCTGTGTTACTGACCAGTGGTTTGAGAAGGAATGAGCTGTTGGAGGTCACCATGTGTTCACCCTCCTGCATCATGGCCATGTCATCACTGTCGTCTGAACCATCCATCAAACTGTTCACTGAAGAGCTCTGTGAGCCAGTGTTCACTGATCCTGGGGGCAGGATGTAGTGTTCCATGTCCTAATCAATTAAAAAAAAAAAAAAAAAGTTATTTTTTTGTTGTTGTTTAAAAATTAGTCATGATGGTAATTCTGAATTTTGCAAGTACTCTATTAATTATGATTTTGTATATACAGTACTGAGCGTTAGCTGTAATAGCACCATTAGGTTGGATTTACAGGTAGTACATTTTATAGTGGTCTGGTTTACGATTTTTTTTTTTTTATTAAACAATGGGAATCTGATAATGCATGCACATTCAGCAGAAACCGTACTCTGAATTTGGATTTTTGAATCCAAATTAGAATTTTTGGATTTTTACTGGCCTGTCTCTTTCTATAAGTTTTTATTAATTTTCCATAAGTTTTTATTAAGTTTCCATAAGTTTAAGGTGGGCTGTAGAGCTATCAATTTATGAGACATTCAACTTACAGTATATTAGTTAAAAAATAACCTGTAAAACATGGACTACTTGTAACATTGTTTTAGCGATGGTATAGTGACCATATCATTATTTCCAAGTATTTTTATTATAAGACAAACAGAAAATACAGAAAATTTGTATGGAGGATTATAAAACTGAAAAACTCAGTAAAAACAGCTCATGTAGCGTACAAGAGAGGCAAGTGTGTAGTGTGAGCGTCCCTTACACATGAGCATTAGCAGCATCGGTCAGATTCATCAGGATACCAAGTTGGCCCTTCTACAGTCGAAGAAGCTTGATCAGAAATGGTCTTTTAGGATGGCTAACAGCCAAGAAAACACGGTTTTTGGAAGGGGTTCCGTGTGAAAAGGCTAAGATATAATAATGCCTACAAGAATTGTAATAAAGATTAGTGGACAAGATTATTACGGAGAGATAAAGTCTGGTTTTTGGGTTCAGTCATTATACTGTTGCGAAAACATCAACTCTAATGATGACCTATTACCTTTGCGCAGTACTGTATATATATTAACATGTTAACGTGTTTGATTGCAGCAAAATGAAACAATAAAAGCAACACGTCTTTATTCTCAGCCTGCTCTGTCCGTGTTTCTGTGCTTTTTACAACTAGCATCCCATAGCTTTCCGTTCTGTTATGAAACCAGTGTACAACTGAACTGCATAGTTCATGTTCATAAACTTTTCGAGCACACATTAGTGCCTGATCAGGTCCCATAACCGCTGAGAAATGTGCTTAAGGGCCTGCATGGGATGGTACAAGTGCCTGGTGTTCCTAAAACAAATTTGAGAAACTGGTTAAGGTCAGGAACTCTTTTGGCCCTGCAGTAACAAACATAAATCTTTTGAGGTTAAAGGGAAGGTCAGCCACTAAGCACTAGAATAAATGAAAGGCTCAGGCATGCTCCCTATGCTGAAACATGTCAGGCTTTGAAGACCAGCTTTTCTTGAAGCGGTTTAATCATGGTGCACATGTTCTTAGCAGAAGCTCAGCCTTGCCAGCTAGTCACTTAATTACTTTTGATTACACCTAATTAAGTGCTTTGTCGGTTAGACACGGTTAGACAAAGCTTAGGGCAACTGTTCAGATCATACACTGAATCTGTATACACATATAGGCATAGGCTGACAATATTTTTTGTTTCACAGAATTTAAGTATTTTTCTTCTCAAATCTTTTTTTTCCCTGATTTTCACTGCAGGTTTTACAGAAAAACAAAGCTAAGTGGATTTCAAGACATGGAGTGTATCCCATGTGGAGATCCACCACCACCTTATGAGCCCCACTGTAAGTACTTGCTTACAATTTGACTTATAGCTCTAATAGTTGTTTTGGATGTTTTTCTTTACATCTGGTAATTACACCATCCCAAAGCATGGCACGTTTAAAACAGAATAAGAGATTGTCTGAGAGATGTTCTGTTCATTATTGGTAGCCAATAATGTTTAACAGTGCCATAAATGCTGCATTTTAAAAGCAAGGACATCTTTTTTATTTTCAAAATGTCTTAGTTTAATCATTGCACAGTTACAGCACTGATAACTGTTTATGACTTTATTTGTATTAAGGATTGCTACTGCATGACCCACGTTCTACCGTCTGAAAAGTAGTCCTATCTTTTATCATAATTTACAAACTGATTAACGACAGATTACTGAATAATGGCAAAGTACATTTGCTTTATCATATATGCCAGATCATATCGTCAAATTGATTTTTTAGTAGTTATTGATATTTGAATGGAATAACTGCTAGGGCAGATCCCACACATCAGTGGGGTATTCGGACTCCCCTGCAGAATGTGACTCTTTCCCATACATGCATGTGTTAAATTACAACACTGAAACATCAGGTCGCCTGCATAGTGGGTATTTACAGCTGCTGGTCTAACAGTCAACATGCTACATATTAGACTAAATCATTGTGCATGACGATGTGCTGATACACCTCAACAAACATTATTAGGATGTTTAGTACAATACTAAGTGGGATGATTCGATCTTCTTATGATTGTTTTTTTACTTCTGAAGTGTAAACAATGCACAGCAGTGAACGTTGTTTTTCACCTTGAATACGTTTTTAAACAAACAACCAAAACAAATTGTCCCCTGCAATTAAAATAAACTACTAGAAAGGTTTAAAATTGTTAATGCTCTATTAAATGCTTTTCAAAATAAAACATACTGTATTGTAAAATAACAGTTCAAACCAATGCAGATTTCTGTACAAAATTTGAAACTTCAATAATATTTAGTCCCAGCAATGAAAAGTTTTTAATTGCCTATGGGAGCATGATGTATGACCGAGCCCTCTGGTTTGAAAAAAATGCAGTTGCATTAGGTGGCATAATAAACAGAAAACTTAAAGTTAACAATCTCTATGATGCATATAGTGACATTTTTGTATTGCAATGCTTTATTATTCTGATAATATTGAGCCAAGACACTGGTGACCATGAATGTTTTGGTCCTTGGTTCATAACCTGGAGTCCTGAGGGTTTCGAGGCTGTTTGCTGTGAGGTGCTCAGAGTTTGTCAAAAAATACAATTTGCACGTTATAATACACTCACTGAAAAAAATCTGTTCAGAGAATTACTTAAAAATATATATTTGATTTATAGCTAAATGTTTATCTCTCTTGAAGGGATGAAAAAAAGATAAAAATGCTAAAAATAAAAAGGACTTGAGTGAATTGCTTTATTCGTTTATTCTGTGTGTGAGCAGGCTGGGGTGGTGGGGCCAATACTCAAGGCTCCAACCTCTGATTTAACTAATTCCACTTCACTACAGAGCACAGCTTTCAGAGGCTGCGTCTGTTTTTGTTAGTTAGGCCAGACTTTTTAAATTGATTGTTTCTCAGATTCGCAGACGATCATATTTAAAGAATACAAAAATAAAATATTTTATTTTGGTATTTCTCAAATCTACCGCATCACCAATGGTTGAAATAAAAAAATAAAAAATAAAAAAACACCGCCCTCCGAGAGCCAAGGCTTTCTTCTGTTCATTTAATTTTTTTCCAGATTCACTTTAATTTAAATTGCAATTAAATAAATGTTTTTTTGTAAATAAAAAAAATATATATATTTCTTCCTCCTTCCTTGTACTGATTCCACATAGTCCTTGAGAAATTGAAAAGTGCTAAAAAATAAAGATTTATTTATTTATTTTTTCCTCCCTCCTCAGTAGATTTTTAAGTAGGGACATAAGAGGAACAAGCAATTAAAAAAGTCTGGCCTTAATGTTAGTTGAGCTAATTAGTCTCATGACAATAGGCTATGGACTTTCTATGGGATTTCTTTAAAATGTGAATTCTAAATGTTACATTTAGAATAACAGTTTTTGTTATTTTTTAACCTAAAGCCTGGTGACAGGCTTAACTGTGGTTTTTAGGTGCTTAGCATACTGCGAATATGGCAGTAGCCAGACTTCTAACTGTGCACAACTTCCTTAAGGCTCCAGAGTGAGCAGCTGCTTCTTGTGAACATTTTGGCAGAGCGTGAGCAGAAGAGTTTAAGCCAGATTTAGCATGCCTTTGTCAGATATATAGTAGTGAACCGCAGAATGCTTGGTTGAGAAGTGTTTGATTTTTATGTAAGTTCAGTTTCTTACAACACCTCATGACTCCATGTTGTGTTGACAGAAGTTGATATATTTAGACAAGGAAACAGATTGCTGTCCTTTCATTTGTGTGCTTGTGACACACAGTTGTGTGAGTTTGTCTTCACACATGCATGATTCCCGAGACTCCCAATTTGATCTCTGCCAAAGCAAAACACTCCTGTATAAGGTACCTTGATTTTAAGGCTGATATTCCCACTGGACCCATTTAGAGGGGTTAAAAATACTCTCTTCTACTCTTCAACACTGGGCAGTTAAAACTAAAGGCCAGATCACTTTAATAAAAGCTTACAAGCCTGGGGCTAGCACACAGCTGCATATAGAGGCCTGCCTTCAGAGGCGATCATAAATCTAAACCAACTCATCTCTGACTCTCAGCAACGGTGGGAGGAAAACAGAGAGGTGTTTTATGAATTCCTCTGGCTGCTTTAATGTATTTCATCTGCTGTTGTCTCTTCTTGTCATGAGAGAACTCTAAATATTTGGCAAGGCCCCTCTCCAGCTGTCTTGTCTAGCTATTTGAACCAATGTTTAGCCAGTTGAAAAGTCACATGAGACCAAGGACTGAGTTGATAAAAAGGTAAAGTTATGAAAAATGTCAGGAACCTGTTCTGGTGACTGTTTATAAAGCCTTAATCATTACAAAAAAACTAAATTTAAGGTAAAATAGTGTAAAGAAATGTGATTTGTCATTGATTTTTGATCTGTCTATTGTTTTCAGGCTCTAAACAGTACAACACCAATATTTCTTCTTTCTTTTATTTCTTTGCATGCAATATAAACCCAAGATATTTCATGTTTTTAAACATCAATTCTTGCATTTCAAACATGCAACACACTGGGCCAAATAATTACTATTAATTAGGTTAAAAAAGCCAAACAAACAAAACCATAATGCTGATGTGACTTGTGGCTTCTTTTTTGTAGTAAATAGAAAAATGTTAGGCAAAGATCTGTAAGTGGCAGTAGAGGGCTGGGGAGAAACTCAGGAGTTTTCGGGTAGTGATGCCAGAGATAAAGAGTTTCTTCACACATATTACATACTGTACACATTCTTTGGTCCGATTAGGCGGAATTTTGGTCCAAATAAGCGAATAACATTAGATGTATATAATAGGATTTGTTTCGGTACTTTAGGATTTGGTCCGAATAAGCGGCTGTTCCCATTAACCGGTAGTCCAATTACCCGGAATCGACTTTATTAGCAAATGAATTGAATTTGACTAAACAAAAACATATTGTCTGCAATAAAAATAAGTACATTTGTTAAATAAGTTATTTGATTTGGGGTTGTATTCAATGAATAGTTGTAGTTCCTTTATATATAGAACATACACAACTTTAAAGTAAAAGTAGCACAATTTTAAAATTGGGGCTTATAGACGTATTAAGGACTGCGGTGCTACAGCGGACATGGTAGTAGATTAGACAGTCTTCCAACAGAATGTAAATTAGAGGTGTTAGAGTTTATCCAATGAACAGTTCTGATGGAATTCCAGAACCCACATTACCTGTAAAAATAGTTTAAAATAAACAAACAAACAAATAAATAAATAAGTGAAATTAATTTGGGTTTACCTCAAAATACAAGAACAAATTCTGTCATGTCATTAAGGTAAACCTTATACTGTGTAGTGTGTACACATAATGAATAGATGCTTTGCATTGATCACAGAATAATAAATGTATAAATGAATAACTTTTTTGTCTAAATGCATTCAAATGTATGATAAATATTAAACTTAACAATAGTACTGTAGTATTGGTGCCTAAACCTTTAAAAAAATGAAAACTAAATTACAGTTTATCATTGTCTGCTGCATTGTCCAATACAAAACAGATTCTAGCTAATCAGTTGTCTTGAGTTCTATGGTATTTGCGTTTGACCAACCACAGGTACTGCTGTTGAAGATCCTACTCCACCCACATTTACTCCACCCAGTAATTCTTGTACCTTGGCAAAGAGGGCAACAAATGAAGTGTGGGCACTTTGTAATCTCAAGGCTATCCTGTTTTTATCTTTACTATGCACCTCTTAGCTGGAAATGGGAATCTAGTGAATGTAATATACGTTTAAAACCTTTTTATACCTTCATTGAAGGCGGACAGTTCAAACTTGAACCACAGTTATTTACACTGAGTTTACATTTAAATTCTTTATACCGCATGGAAAACAAATGTATCATACTGTTCCATTTTCTCTAAGTGTAAACATCAATAGCTGAATTTTAGAGCATGAAAATATTCAAGTTTGTATGGGAGAACTCTTGGGAACACTGTCTGGTTTTGCTGCCATACGAAATACTTTCCATTTGATGTCATTTTGCATTCATCCACTTAATACCCAATAACTCTTTAGAACTAGCTTTGGTTTAACAATTAACATTTAATAAATGGAGACTCTTAGTCACCCTCCATTGCCAGACTTGCAGTTATCCATGCTGTCAACCTCAAGTGAGTTTGGTATTCTCTAAAGTCAACAAGCATGGCGCACATATCAAAAAGAGCAGTGTATTGGCATTGAGGGCAGCTGATAAGATCAGCAGGTGAGATCTCTTCAATGGGACAGCCTTTGTGTTTGCTGCAGCTGTGTGGGTGCTGATAAGACTGGGAGCGTTCTTTGGTTTTGCTCAGAGAGGGAGCAAGAGAGGGCCGAGGGCAGCACAGCTGTGGCAGATTTTCTGGCAGTGAGACACATCAGGTTAGACAGACGCTACTGACATGCTGCTTTAATAAGCAAGAATTTCTAACAATTGCTATAGCGGTAATAAAATTCCTGACTGTGACCCCGTTCTGTCCTATTTTCTTTCAGTCAGTTTCTTTCTCTAACAGTAACAAAACATTAATTAATTATTGAATTTATATCTGTAGTTAATTTCTACATAGCTTTCATTTGACTAATGTCAGTTATTGGGCCATTACATGATTAAGTCCAAATATTTAATAATCAACCAAAGCTATAGGTTATGATTGATTAATGCAAATTATTTTGACACAAGGATTCTTTCGTGCACAGTAAAGTATTAAGTGTCATTTGGGAATGTAATTTTGCACTGCAGTAACTGTTAAAGGTTTGGCAAATAAATCCCTTGCCCATGCGGTTATATTTTAACATGATATTTAAATGCATTTTAATCATTATTTTTTCAGAAATTTGTATTACATAAGAAATTGCAGTCTCTAATAAGATACAAAATGGTGTTCTAAAGCATTTATACATCTGAGACTGTATGTAAAAAAAGAAACAAAAAGAAGAAAAGACATTGAAAGAGAATAAAAAAAATTATTAATAAATAAATTTTAAAAATTAACCCGCAAAACAGTGAAAATCCGCAATATATAATTTTTTCGGCGATGCACCGAGTCCATGAAGGGTGAACCGCGAAATGGCCACTGTATACATATACAAATACAATATATATATATATATATACACACATATATATATATATATACACATACACAAATAATAATACAAGAATAAGACAGTAACTCCCCAAGTTGAAATGCGGTGTCAGAAGTGTACCATATACTTTCACATAGGA
>JAUZSV010425648.1:0-10531 GCA_034780495.1 Parotocinclus cesarpintoi | reverse complement strand
ACTCTGTTTATATTGCTTTGTTGTTTTGCTCGGTGTGTGCTCTGCTCCTTGTCTCCTATCCAGGGTCCCAGCTCTACTCTGGTTACCAGTCTGTGTCCTCGTACAGCAGTACTATCTCCGCATTGCTCCTCCTGCCATTTGCCTCCCACGGCTTTAAAACCTCATTGTTATTTCTGACAACATCTTACAACAGTGTGGCTGTACTAGAGCGCAGGTACTAGACTGTCCTGTCTGCAGTCCAGAACGAATTCCACCTACAAAGTTTCAACAATTGGTGTCCTCAGTTCCCAAACACTTATCGAGTGTTATTAATCTCCTTCCTCACCCATTTGTGACAACACAGGGGTAAACATGCCCATGCCCCAACATTTTTGGAATATGTTGCAGGCATCAAATTCAAAACGAATGAATATTTGCAAAAAACAATAAAGTTCATCCATTTGAACATTAAATATCTTGTCTTTGTAATGTAGTCTATTAAATATACTGTAGGTTGAAAAGGATTTGCAAATCATCGTATCTGTATTTGTTTTTTTTATCCTGTTATTCACACTTAATTGGAATTGGGGTTGTGTTTAGCATGTTGCAGTCTTATCTGGCCTTTTGTTGCTACCATACCCATCGTTACAAATCCATAGCCACTGATTAAAATAAGAACTAAAATCACAATCAGAAGGCCTTTCTATTTTGGTACAAAACTCAGTTTGTCCACATCTGGTTGTGTTGAGTAATTTCTCATACTGAATACAAATCATTAAGTGCCCTTGTCATTGCTTTTCACCCTTTTTCGTGGATGTGTTGCCAACAATCCATCTCTCTCTCTCTCTCTCTCTCTCTCTGTGCACGTGTGTGTGTTCGAACATATTTTTACTGTATAGCCCAACTGAATTCACTAGAGACCTCAGGAAAGCAACAGGCACTGAGTTTTACCTGCCATGGCTGTTCACCTTCACTTTATCGAAAAGAGTGAAGCATAAGTGTGACTTTCTGTCTCTCTAGCTTTGCAAGTGCTCTCTGCTGTCCATCTCCCAGTCTCCCACTCATTCCACCCACCTTCTCATCCTGGATGGCGTGATCACACAATCATGAAGCCACTGTTGAATATGTGTGGGCCAAATACAATAAATCTGATATTTAGTATGTCAGCTGTCCACTGACTCACACTTTACTATACTGTAGGTGTGTACGCTGTATCAGTGACTCAAACTGTAGTAATATGTCGGACTTTTCGAGAAATCCATCTTTAAGAAGGGAGACTACGGGGTTTTTTAACTTATGCTTTACATAATGTATATGTCGTAGCTGTACCATAACCATGAGTAACCAATCAAAATAAGTTTGACATGATGGCTTGTTTTTCCATCTTAGAATACTTGGAAGGTATACTTTATAATAGTCCGTACTTTAAAGGTATTTTTATATGGAGTTTTAGCCCAGACAGCACATCACCACATCTGTCTTAGTCAAGGTCAGGTTTAAATATATATCACTGCATTTAGCGTTAGGCATTTCCTTAAAGCAGCTCTTCAATGATCTAGAATGTCTGGAGAGACATTCGAATGCAGTTTACTTGAAACAATGCACTTTATATTTACATTGCAATATCTTGCAACTGCTACACGACCACCATTTCGAACAACAGCCTTTTTCACAAAACTTAATGCGGTCAAAGAAATATAACAAAAGAGAATTCAGTTATTTAGTTGGAATATTTATAACTATATGTGGACTGTGGCAGCTCAGTGATTAAGATAGTGGCCTGTGGACCAGAAAGCCCTGGGTTCTAATCCCAACTCTGCTAAGCTACTCTTAGGGCCATTGAGTAAGACTGTCTGCTAAATGAATAAATGTAAATAATCTTACAACAGTGCTGTTACTTAATAATGTAGTAAATTTATAGTGAATATATTGACTGTGTGTAAAAGCCTAAATAGATAAAATGGCTAAAGAGTGTAGTTGGTGCAATTTACTGGCACCTGAGACTGTTGTGAGGAGTTGTGTGAATACTTATTTAAATATGATTTCTTTGTTTTTTTATTTTAATAAATTTTCAAAATTCTCAAGAAAACTTTTTTCACACGGTCATAATGGGGTATTTTGTGTAGAATTTTGAGGAAAGAGATTAATTAACTTAACAAAATGTGGAAAAAGTAAAGCGCTGTGAATACTTTCCGGATGCACTGTACTATCTCACACACTTAGGTCATGGTGTTTCCATCAAAAAGGCTTTGGAAGCTCCGAGCTGTGGCTTTTTACAGAAACGTTTTAAGTACCTGTTTAACTATTTATCTAAACCGTTTGCTAGTGCTGTTGAAGTCCTTAACACTTTCTCTTTCAGGAATTAAATTTACTGGAAGCAAATCCATCTTTCAGATAAAAGATAATGAGTACCACTAGTACTAGTGCTGTGTTTTATTTTAACGGGTGTGTCAGAGATAAACAATAATTGCAGAGAAAGAAGCAGCTGTTTTCTATCATTAGCTCAAATGAGGGGGTTGTTAGCATCACTGCCGTGATTTCCAGCAACACGGCACCTTGGGACTCATGACCCACAGCATGGCGAGTGGAAAGCCTGCTAGTGTTGCTGTCAACACCAGGGAATAAATAAAGCTAAAGATAGGGTCACACTAACGTCTCTTCTGACTGGCCCCTCTTTTTATAGGAGCACTTCAGTTTATAACTAGCGCTGAAGAGCTATTTTTTAAACGGACTGATGGAAACTTGTGCCGGGTGCATGGCTGACCTCTATGGCCTGTGTATGACGGGGGGATTCAGCAGATAGCGATTGTACAAACAAGGTCAAGTTGGTGTGTGTGTGCACTGGAGACTATCCAGCAAGAAGCACTACTAAATTAGTGCACCCCTGTGTACACCCGCTGTTCCTATAAGACATCATTGCTAGCTCTTTACTGGATCCTTTAAACCATTTGAAAGCACCAGTTCCCATAAACACTGGAAGCGATTATCTTGGTTTCAAGTAATCAGTCAGCTCTGCGTTTATTTATAGATATCGTTTACTGTCACAAGGGGGTAACCTGGTACGTTTGGGTATCACAGATCCAAATTCCATGACCCAAGTAGCTCTGAAACTCCCTGGTTAACTGGCAACTTTAGACATGGACAAACCTGGAAAAAAAACGACAGCAGGAACCCAGAGGTAAAACCTCTTGCCATTTCGAGACACATAAATCCATACCATGTCAGAGACAAAATTTGAACCTGGGCAGCTTAGCACCACAAACAAGAACACTAAAGTGTGACAGGATACCGGGGAGTCAAAATGGCTAATTGGGCACAATTGGGGTGTACTCACTTTTGTTGCCAGTGGTTTAGACATTAATGGTTGTATGCTGTTATTTTGTGGGTACAGCATATGTATACTGTTATACAAGTGCTTTCTGTACACGTATACAGTGCTTTCTTCCATGCCTTTGTTATTGTTTTTATTCAGTACTGTATGTGTCTATTGTATCCACAGGCAGTTCCTGGGACTGGCTTTTGGCATACTTTTTGGAGCACTTAATTTTATTGGGTTGAACAGTGAAGTTTGTGAAGTGTAACTTGTCAAATAAATTCATTCTAAGGACTTATCCACTTTGGGATGAAGTAGCTCTTGGTTGTGGTTGTTAAAACACAATGATTGACATTTTCAGTATTACAAGTAATAATGTGTGGTTGGGGTTTGTTGTCATTATCGCTCTATTAAGTGAGATTGCGAAGACGTTTGACTGGCTCGTGATCTAAAATCAGCATTTCGCCGAAACCAAGTGTGGCTTTAAAGATGGAGGAACTGGCTATGTTTTGTCCCTTGGGGGTTTTTGGTATTTCATTAACCCAACCTTTTTATGAGATGGAAACATTATGATAAGGGAATTTGAGAATATTTGGTGCCCTATATTAAAAGTAATTAGATCAGTGACTTGTCATGAGGCATTTCTAAATCATGTACGCTAACTGATGTCAAGATCGATTGTGTCTAAACATTAATACATCTTTTCCCGGGTTACATGGCAATATCAAAATAGTCCCACACATGTTCCATTGCAAGGATTTCTCAGTCGGTCCCCGTTTATGAGTTGTATACGCTTCAGCGAGCAGCTGGCCTTACTGGCATAATGTGTCATTGCTACGAAGACGGTGAATCAAATCACACCATAATAAATCAATGAATCAGCAGCAGTGTGGACAGCGTGAGTTTGCCAAAACGCAGCATTTGCCACAGATTTCATTTCCCCATAATGTCACCGCACACTGCCAGCATCACCCAACTGGTATGCATGTGTGGGAAGCTAGAAGAGTGATTTTTTCAGCAGAAAAAGCAGCACTACCTGCACTTTCAACACTACCTGAAAGAATATTATGGGCTGTTCTGCCATTATATTATCCTTTTTTTTTATTATAGCAGTGCTATACAGAATTCTGTAGTGCATCGGCATTGACTAAATAGCCAAGACACTACGGTGTTACATTCTATTTTTGATATCAGCTTTGCCTGCCATGTTGATTTGAATGTTTTTTACTGTTTAAGAGAAGTAAAATTTTATCTCACTGTAAGGATGTGTGCAGTGAGACCCTGTTTTAATCCTCATGTGCTTTTTTTTTTGCTAATACACACATATAAAATGAGAGACCGACTGTACGTGGCGGTGCAGTGCATTTGTGGTTATTTATTCACAGTTATTAATGCCAGGTATTTCAGAAGAGCACGAGGAACTGCAAGACTGTGTCTATAGTGTGCAGTTTGTCTTATACCTTTGTTTCTCCACCCCAGTCTGTCAGAATCTAAACAAACTAATTCACAGCTGTCCTACTAACCACACACTGTTCCCATGCTGCAGAGCACATATCCAGCTCTGTAACTGAGAGCTACACCTGCTTACAATCATTGTACTGTTATTTTAAGTCTTACCTAAACTCTTTGAGTCTTAAATAAATGTTTCTGCACCAGAGGCTGCACTGTTGTACGTGTCTGCTTGTAGCATTAGGTCATTTCCTACTAATTGTATTCACTCATTAATATGTTAGATCCTCTACTCTTAAACCAAGCCCCTGTCTTTCAACACTGAAACTCAGGACGGACCTCTCCTCACGGGAATCTGGAGCTAACAGGTCCCGACTAGGGGGAATCCCAGTGGCTTGTGTGCTTTAATGATGCTCAGAGTTATGTCACTAAGAGCAAGGAACTCCCTGTATAGTCGTCCATGGAGAACAGGTGTGAGGGCAGACAGTCAGACAAAGCGCTATCCAAAACAGTCCTATGAACGGTGCTTATACAGTGGGGAAAAGAAGTATTTCATACACTGATTTTGCAAGTTTTTCCCCACCTACAAAGAATGGAGTGGTTTGTTAAAAAAATAAAAAGACCTACAGCTAAAGCCAGAGCTGGGGGTGTAGTGTCTGCAGATGAGTGTCTGGTGACTAGGCCACCCATGGAACCCAGCCAGGCTCAGCCTTATATGGCTATGATGAGTCATCATGTGGGGTTCCCACCTGCAAGTCTTAAGGAAATGTTCTGGGTGGACTAGACCTTTGTAGAGGAAAACGGCTTTGGGGGTAATAATGGGCAAAAAAATCATTTAATTTTAGGATTTTCTAACTATAGACCAACCATCATTTACACATTTGTACATGGAGACATGTATAAATAATGTGACATGTCCTAAAGCGCTTCTCATTACTATTTAAGACCTTTTCTTTTGTGTGACAGTATGGCTAACCTGTTAACACTCTGTTGTTATGCAAAGACAGATCATGATGATCTGTTTCCAGGACACTCTTAGATAAGTGTTCTAATTCTATTCAGCGTCTCCCTTCAAATTAAGGAGTAGATACTAGCGAACGTAAACGTTCATAACCCATAAAGCAGTCCGTTAAGCAAGGTGAAGGCCATAAATTATCATGCTATTCAAACTGTTTCTTAATTTATGAACCTTAATTTGTGAATTAAGCATTACAGCCTTAAGTCTTTAGCCTTGAATCATGCTCTGCAGGGATGAGTGTTATAGATCCGTCCATGACCTTGTCTCATAGTTACACCCTTTTATTCATTTGCCCTGTTTTGATGGTCTCAATCTCAAGGTTGAGAGAATGTTTTGTCCCAGAACCCACACTGGGGCTTTAAATTACGGAAACGTACTTAAATTGAGTACAGTAGACACACTGGATATTTGGGGCCTCAGATCTGTTGGGGTTTTTTTTCTTTTTTTGATGTGTGACAGTGATAGATTGCTTGTTCAGAGCAAGGGGGACGATAGAAGTGGGAGTCAGCCTGTTTGTTTGCAGCCATGGAGACACACACTAGTGAAATGAGGCAGAGATCGTGTGCGTGCGTGTGTGAATGACCTGGCCTTCACAGTCGGCCCTTTACAGCCATAAATACAAACGTACACACGGCTGACACTTGGAGGAGCAATGCTGTGTTTATAAAATGAGAAGGGCACTTAATCAGACTAGTGGTCTCGAGCTAACGTGGGTGCAATGTTTTTGGTAAGGACAACGGGTCAGACCATGATGCTAAGCCTATTATATGAAACTGAGATATTGAGAAAAGCTTTTAGTAAAAAGAAAAAGATAAAAGTAGGTCAGCTATAGCAAAAATATTACAAATGAGTAGTAAACTCGGACATGTCCGGACATGAACAGGATTTTCTTCCCTGAGAAATTGTGAAAAGTCAAGAAAATCCATTTTAAATGCACTATAAATGCACGCGATTAATTTATTTGTAGTCCTTTTAAAAAGGAGTTTGTTTGGAGTCAGCCATATAGTTTTGTGTCTAATTACATTTATAGAGTTACATTATTCTAAAAAAGTGTAAGTAACTAAGAAAAATAGCTACGCACAAAAAGCCCAGTCGCATCCTAATGACTTTATTGTTTACTGAATGGCAAAGCCTGCATTTAAGCTTCTATTACCTTATATGAGTAAACAGCTTTGTATAACCAACTATATTTAACAGATGCTATGGCCTCTATAATCAGTCACATTACATGAAAGTGGAAATTCAAGCCGTTCTGAGTTTAGGATAGGAGTTTAAATCTCACAACTGTGAGTGTCACTTGAATTCTTCAGTCATTAGTCCTTAGTTTCAGTTTTATACCTTGATTACATACTACCATATATAATTTTATGTTAGGACATTCACTATATGCATAATAAGTATGAACCATTATACCAAAGATCAAGCTATAGCTCCACAGTAATACAAAAATGTTCTTCAAAACATGTATTGTCGTGGCATCCATCCATTCATCATGAATTCACATTAACAGCTGACATGTTAACATGATGCTAAATTATAATAAGAAATAACCTAGCCTACCGGCTGTGCAATGTATTTCTTGGTACCTCACGTTTGGAGTAGAGACTGTTCCAACTCAGTTAATGTGTATAAAGACTTCAATAAAGTTACTGTGGGGAAAATAAGTGTTTGATGCACTGCCAGTTTTGCAAGTGTTCCCCACCTATAAAGAATGGAGAGGTCTGGAAACTTTTATCTTGGGTACACTTCGACCGTGAGAGCCAGGATAAAAAAAATCTAATGGGATAAAATTACATTGCATGAGTTTTAAATAATTATTTAGCATTTCTTTGCATGAAATATGATGCAATAGATTTTGGTTTCATGAAATGAGATACAATATGATAGAAATTGGATATAATCGAAAAACAGAACTTAATATTTGGTCCAGAAACCTTTGTTTGCAGTTAGAGGTCAGACGTGTCCTGTAGTTCACTACAGAAGGGATTTTGGGGCACTCCTCCATACAGATATTTTCCAGATCTTTCAGGTTTCAGGGCTGTCACTGCAATATTCATGACAGGTACAAGGTTACACGGATGCAAACAAGTTCAATACCAAACAAACAAAGTCACAGCCACCTCCAGTTCACCTAAATATGTCCAACGACTGTGAGAGGCAACCGGAGCACTCGAGGAAAACCAACATGCATAAGACATGCAAACTCCACACAGAAAAGACCCTCAGTGCTCCACCTGGGATCAAATCCAGGATCTTCTTGCTGTGGGGTGACGGTGCTACCCACTGAGCCCCCACTGCCCCCTGACCATTAGAGAACAGAGTAACGGGGAGTAACAAAATATATAGGGAAACAGACAGACTGCAGTCTGTAATTATAGAAATACAAAGTGCAGTGACCACTAAGAATAGGTTGAATACAGACTGAAAAAAATATAAAATGCCCAAGACACAACGTGCATCAGAGCTCAGTGGAGGGCTTTTGTGAAGGGTGGGTTGCCTTGAAATGCCTCTGCAAGCTATCCTTTGTCAATGATAAGCTCACACTGGAAAGTAAACATCTGGAAACCCACGTATGAAGTGCTGGAACTGCAGAACAGAGCTGTCCTGGCTGAGACACTCTGTTTCATATCTTACCCCTGATGACGTGAGGTCTGTTAGGTTAGTTTCAGTTCCCAGAACCGTGGTGGTTACTGACATCATAAGTCTACACAACTCTAGATGGGGCCCCAATCCATTGTAGGGCCACTTTAGCTAAACCAATTAACCTAAAACGCATGTCCTTGGACTGTGGGAGGAAAGCGGAGTACCTGGAGTAAACCCTCGCAGACACGGGGAGGACATGCAGACTGTGAGGCAGCGGTGCCACCCACCAAGCCACCGTGCTGCCCCTATTATTATTATTGCATTTTTCATACCATTCCATCTTTTTTCTATTTTGGGGTTATATATAATATATCACGTCACTCGTTTCCTTGACAATGCAGCTACAGTTTAGCTTAGAAAGAAAGCATCCTGTATAAAGCTGCTGCATTAGCTAGAAAAGAGCCTTACAATAAGACTTTTACAGAAAAAGAATAAGGAATATAATTAGAATTGGCATAAAAAGCAACAAACAGCAAATATGCAGCCATGAAAGATAACATTTGCACATCCTGAATCTACTAGACCTGGTGTATCCACTCGGCGGGTATGGAACACATCTGACGAGGTCACATTTTTGGCCAAAAAAATCCAGTTTCATACAGTTTCCAGCAGCCTAAAGTCAACAAAGTGTAGGTGGTGGATTGAAAATAAAATGCTGCTCACAAAGAGACGTCAGATCTAACCGATATCACGGCGTGATAAAAATATCAGATGGCAGCTATTTATACTGAGGCCTAAACCAACATGCCGTTTACATTACACACCACATTGATTGCGCTTGTGTGTTTTCTGCTTGCTCAGGTGCTGCAATAGCCACACTGCTATTCTGGGAGATCTATTTTTGCAGATATGTTAAATATACCTCCCACTCATCAGGCCCATTAATTATTAATACAGTCACAAACAGAAAATAGCTGTGAATCAGGGTGCTCAGGTGACTACCAGGAGACAGGTGAAATTCAGATATGGTTCTCCTTGAGATGTTGGAAGAAGCATGACCTCATCAGTGAGGAAGAAGCAAATGATGATGCGTCATTATCAGCGAATGACCTTAAAAATGTCGGGGCTGATGATCTCATGAACATGGCCTGAGTGTCGATATCTAATATAATATAATATCGAACCACATTCATAATTATTAAATAATTGGTGCTTTCAGTTATAAATAAACGTTAAATGACTGGCTATGATGAATCTCTATTACAGACTCACCTCTGAGATTGGCTTTGTCATTTATTACAGTTTTATTTTATTTCTTTATTTTGGTGGGGGTGGTGTTTTGTTTTACATGCTTTTTTATTTTAAAATTTTAAAATCGCGTTCATTTAGTAGCCATTTTAGACGTTAGTCTGTACTGCCCCCTTATGGTCATTTTGGGGAACAACAAAAGTCGTCATGCACCCATGTAATTTTACATATGACAACTGATTGAAATATTTATCTACAGTGTAAGATCAATTGAATTATTTTGCATGCATGAATACGTTTACTGAACATGAATTGCATTTGAAAATGAGACTTTATATGAGATAATGTGCAGTGCTATGGATCAGTGGATCAGTGGTAAAAACCAGCTGTGGTCCTGGTTAAAAACTCGGTCAGGTTTGAAACATGAAGGTTTTATAGTGAGTTTAAGGGACTCTGACAGGCAAGTGTGGTCACTTGCACACCTTCCAAGATTCCCAGTTCAATCCAGACCTGGGGACCTTGGAACGACCTAGTGCCTGATTTGGTTTATTGTGGATGCTCCAGTTTCCAGTTAATCCACTGTGGGGCCGCTGCGATGGTAAATAAATAAAGCACAAACCCTCATAAAAGGTTTTTTTTTATTAAGATAGCTTTTTTAGACCAACATTCAAATTTTGTTGTGTGAAACAAAAATAGTCCAAAAATTGCTGTTTGTTTGTTGTTGGCTGGTTTTAATAACCAATAATATGGCAATAAAGTTGAACTATTGAAATATAAACATCAGTCCAGAAATAATTTAGGAAATGATAGTCGTAAATTTGGGAAAATAAGCAAAATGTCTGGAAAGGTCTACAAGTGAAAACCAGAGTGCAGGAACTCCATCCATCAGTTGGACATTAGGAGACGATGTGCCTCCAAGGACCTCCCACTAAGGACTCATT
>JAUZSV010425637.1:0-10531 GCA_034780495.1 Parotocinclus cesarpintoi | reverse complement strand
AGAAATACCCCCTCCCCCCAATTTGTTTTTTATTCTTTAAATATGACCGTCAGCGGATCCGCGAAACAAGCAATAAAAAAGTATGGCCTACAGTAAGTAAATATTTTTGAAGAATATTTGCTTTGATTTAGTTATTTGTAAAAGTAGCTGTACTTGAAGTTCAAAATGTTCTTGTGTCTAATGTGGCAGACTCAGAGATTAGGCCGGTAACATATTTAATGACTAAATATTTAATGAATAAATATTGTGATCATAACCTGTCTCAATTATAATTCCGTTAGATTCCGTCACTATGAAACACTATGCCATATAGTATGCCATCTACAGGTCATTCTTAGTATTACTTGTTGAGCATAACAAAGACACGTAGCCTATACCAATATACATTTAGCAGTGATACTTAAGATATTTCACTGTTTATCTCACCAAAACATGTTTTTTCCTCCTTTGTCTTTTGTCAGTCCTTGCATATCTTTTGTAAGCTTGATATTTTACAATTACAATGTATACTTTTGATGTAGCTAGGATACATCCTAAGGTTTTTAGAAATTGTTTACATATGAGATAACTACAAAAGAAAAAAAAAGGTTTGAATGAATGTTGTAAAAATTAAAAAGTCTCCTTAGTCATTAGGGTACCCTTAATAGCGCTCGCTCGTTTTATCTGCGCATGCGCAATGTTCTCTCTGAGCCCGACAGGAGTGACGCTTGTATCCTGCTCGCTGTTCACGTCGGAGACTTTAAGGGAAGAACACGGTCTTCTCCAATTTCACTAAAAGGCTCGTTTTTGATCAACACGGCGTGGGAAAATAGCAAGGAATAAACATATCTGTGATCTTTTTTTTTAATGTTGTACCTACACGGCACAGTTTCCATTTAGAGCAGCTACTGACACGTAACGTTAGATCAGACTGTTAAGTGCCTCCTCATCTTTTTGGGAATCATTGCAGGAACCGCACTCTGTTTGACTCTAAATTAATCTTTTATTCCTCCACCATCCTCTCTCATCCCAAACGGCTCAGCGAATGAGTAACGGTAGGTATAAAACCGCAGCAAGGTGTTTATTCCTGTATTATATCCTTAAGAAACCATTAGGAAGGTGTATGT
This sequence comes from Parotocinclus cesarpintoi, assembly GCA_034780495.1. Classification (NCBI taxonomy): domain Eukaryota; kingdom Metazoa; phylum Chordata; class Actinopteri; order Siluriformes; family Loricariidae; genus Parotocinclus; species Parotocinclus cesarpintoi. The sequence goes on along the minus strand of JAUZSV010425637.1, from coordinate 9,425 downwards.
ATGCGTGATGACTGTATTTGGAGCTCGATCGCAAATAACTACCTGTTCCGTACAAAGGGTGCTCTGTTTGTAGTAAGGAAAATGGCGTATACACCCTATCTAGTGTTCTTGGTATCAGCGATAGGGGCATTTGGGATTCAACCTATGGGACCGCCGTAAGACTTGTTTTTTAAATGTTTAAATGTTTTCCGAGGCGCGCGCGTTAACAAATGAACACATTGGGTCTTAAACTGTTTATTTTCGGCTTATACAGCTAGAACATTGTATTTTTTAAATGTTGATTTAACGTCCGATAGCATGGGCAGGTGCACAGAGAAGGCTGTTACTTTGTGCTAGGGCCTAGGTTAAGTCAACGTAATGCGTCCTTTTATAAGTGAGACACATTGTAATTATAATGTTTATATTTTATGTGTTCATAATATGTCGTTTTTAGTGGTGTATCAACAGTGCAGACGGTTGCAGTAATTTGTGTCAAAGTCAACAGCTGTTAGCTTTTTGGTAACCGACTAAACCACGTACTTGAGTAACTATGCTGTGTAAACTGGACAGTAAACAGTTAAGCCCTTTTTTTAAAGGGTTGAGTTGGATGTTTGGTTCCCAGTTTAAACCTGGTTTATCTTAAGCCTTTGTATTTAATGGTCTCGGAGTGTTCTGACCCCCTGACTGGCTTAGTTAGGGTTTTGACTTTTTGTGATGCTGCTTTGCAATACTGTTGTTTATTTATTTATTTATTTATTTGACTTCTTTAACGTCGCCATCGGCATCAGTGGCCATGTAAGCGACACACACGAAGTTATGTGACACCAGTCACATATATATACACAAGTCAATGACAATTCGGAGACGCCAATTAACCTAACACGCATGTCTTTGGACTGTGGGAGGAAACCGGAGTACCCGGAGTAAACCCACGCAGTCACGGGGAGGACATGCAGACTCCACAAAGAAAGGTCCCAATTCACTCCACACTGGGATTGAACCGGCGACCTTCGTGCTGTGAGGCAGACCAGCTAACCATTATTATTATTATTATTATTATTATTATTATTATTATTATTATTATTATTATCAATAACCTCTGAAGACCAATACACTTCAATCTGATGCAAATGCAGTTTCACAGGTTATTCCTTATAGCTTAAGTTTTATACAGTTTTCACTCACTCTATTTATATTGAAATCCATAGTCTGCTGTGTTTTTGACAACTGTTCAGTGAAAGAGCGGGATTTATGGCGCTAAAACAAAAACAGCAGTTGTAAAGATTTTGGTGTGTGACAGGTTGTGTTGAGGCAACAGTCCTAACAGATTTTTAGGTTCCCAAAATTCCTAGCTGTGTCCGTGTCTGTGAAGACCACCTGTCACTACATACAGGCCGTTTCTAATGACTGTGTACATGCCACTGAATTGTGTAGGAGAGAAGCATATGAGCAAGCCAAATCGTTTTAAGAAGCAGATGGACAAAGAAATACACTCATGCACTGGGACCAATTATTTTCAAAATAAGCTCCATCATACAGTCATCTATACATTTTTTCTCAGCCACCCATTCCTAAATAGTAATCAGCAATGTTCTTCTTTCCACTTAGATATATTCCTTATGTATTTATGTTCACTGTTCTTTAATCCTTGTGTTTCAGTTGTATAGTTGTGTAAATGCTTTTTGAGGTTGTGTAGTGGTGGGGATTAAAAATTGTTCAGTACAGACAAATGTTGAATTTTCTTTCCTGATTTTGCAATCATTTATTTTTCCATATCATATTGCATTCCTGGAAACATATCTCCATTCCATATTTATATGACACCAATGTGCATCAATCTGTTTCCCATTAATGTCTCATGCACAAATCAAATTGTGTGTTTTGTATTTTAAAACTTTAACTAACAGGTAATGAATTAAATAACATTATTTGAAAACTTTTTCCTTCCACACATTCATGGAATTATGCTGTTCTTTAATGATTAAAAACAGGGATCAGAAAGAATTTTGAAACCATTTGTAATTGTATATCTGTGATTATGTTCACTGGTTTAATTATTTAGTTGGATTAACATTCCATCATTAATTTTAACCTGTTACTTCAGAAATGTCTTGCCAGATTTATATTTGATGGACTTTTTAAAGATGTTGGTTGCTTTGAGTTGTGAGACGCAAACAGTGTTCTCTCTACTTTTTTTAACTGCTATCCTTTTTTTAAAATCTGCTGTGAATTTTTATTCTTGGTTAACAATGCATTCTTACATGACGCTAACCTTAATTGCTGCCCATATCTGTGAATCGACAATAATAAACTGTTTTTCCTGAACCTGGACTTACTTGATTTTATTCAAGCAAGAAGTGCAATCATTTATGCACAATTTCTTCTGCACCATGTAAACTTTTTTTAGCTTTATTTATGTATCATGCATCAAACTTATTTGGAAATGTACCGGGTTAAACTAGTGTGTGTAGTACTTTGTATAATTAAGAACACATAAATATTTGTTTAAGCTTTTATATCATTGTACTACTTTTTGAGGGATTTTAAATTACATGAATATATCATTACTTTAATTTGGTGACCTAAAAGTTGCTTAACACAATGAAGTCTGCTAAGAATTGGAGCCTGACTGGGAACCACTACATCATCAACTATTCATTTCAGTAAATAGCATTATGTGTAATGATCTGTGTCACATCAACTATACACAAAATAGTTAGTACACAAAAGCTATTTCTGCTATTATTCAAGTATTTTGGTCAGTTCTAACTTGCATTGTGGTATTTTAATTTATGTATTTATACAGCACATTTCCAATAGTAACACATGCATACACAAATAAATTAAATAATGACTAAATTGATTAACAAATTTACACAATAATTTTTTTTGATTAAAAATTATTTTTACACCAGTTTATATAGGTAAACACTAGACACACAAAGTTAGAAACAGGGTATCTAGAGTCACATGACTCATTTTTAACAAGTGAAAAAGAAAATCATAAAAACTTCAGCCTAAAAGTTCATATGCAGATAAAGCAGCGGGGTAAGGGGAATTGTCCAGCCTGGCCTTTTCTGCTGGGTAAAATTTCAGGCTGTGCTCTGGTATGCATGCCAAGCAGCCCTTCCCCAAGTGGTGGTTGGAGAAAGCCACTGAATTTTAATGATTTATTATGTATGTGTGTGGAGGGGCCTTATTGTCTGTCTTTATCCAGAAAGGAAGAAAAGAATTAATTGGACAGAAAATGGAGTGGAGCAACTGACAAAGCTATTAAGATGCTTGTGAAAGGACAATTAGATGCACATAGAGATATCATTTCTACATTGCCTTATATCATGTACACATAAAGAAAAAAAAGCATAAAGATGACGAAGACGACTCAAAAGTTAAACCTGTAACTGTGACAACAGCCGTGATAATAATAAAACTGAGACTTTGTGAGCAGATGGCATGTGGGAGGCTGGTTGGAGAACGACTCGCTGTTTTTCTTCCTTCCAACTCTTCTTCTCACGTCCCATTGTTCAACAAATAGTTTCAGGAGGAACTCTTGAGAAGGAGCAGACGTGAATCTAGCTCATTGAAATAGGGCACTTCAGGGTCCTGGGGTCTTGTTTCAGTAGGAAATAGTGGCTGCTGGCTCTTCATGAGCTCCTGCAGTAGTCAAAATGACTAAAACAAAAAGGCTGAAGTGAACATTTCCCATAAGTCACACAGCATGGAAACAAGAGTGCTGGTTCTTGGCTGTAGCAAATGCTAAGATTTGCAGACTTAGAAGATGGAGATGGTGCATTTATTAGTGACTGAGGTAATATATTTGTTGCAATACAATATCTTATTTCACTGTGAAGATTTTAAGCTGTTCTGATTATTGTAAGTATTGCAGGTCAAGGTCAGTGGCTCAGAACTTTAAGTATTGGTTTATTAATATGAAGGTTAAGAGTTCAAGTCTCACTAGTGCCAAGCTGCCACTATTGGGCACTTGAGACTTTACCCTAAACTGCTTGGATTTCATCATGTAAATCAATAAAATATTTTAAGTATAAAATATAAAAGTTAAGTATAAAAAGCTTCAGAACTTTTGTCAGCAAACTAAAATACTAGCATATAAAAGATGTGAAACTTGATAATGCTTTCTGTGTAGTCTTCATGTCCTCCCCATCCCTGCATAATTTTACTCCGGGTACTCCGGTTTCCTCTCACAGTCCAAAGCCATGTGTGTTAGGTTAACAGATTACTCTAAATTGACATTACATTGTGTGTATATAACTGTTATTGTTATATGTAACTGTTAAAATATAATTGTTCTGATATAACCTTGTGTGTAGATTTAACCTTGTGTGCGTTGCTGAAATGGCCACCTACGCCGATAGCCACATTTAACAAATAATTTATTATAGTTGTTAAAGACGTCCAGCGTTAAAGGGAATAATTGATCAGATGGTGGTTAAATGGTGAATGGCTGTATGCATATTTCTTCCTTGCTTAATTGTTCAAGACCAGTCAAATTTCGTGGTGAGTGGCAATTTATTGGTCTGTCTTGGCAACTCATGGCCACTCGCTTCTAGCTTCTAGCTTCTAGCTTTAGTTTTACATTTTCCCACATATTGTCAGAAATGCATATGACTGTTTTTTTATTGTATAAACCATGAAATTGCACAATTTTGTAAACCTTGACCAATGTCTGACCATTCCCTGATCAAGATCAAGATAATGCCTTAACTTTTCACTTTATAATAACACTCTGGTACTGGTACTCTGGTGCTCTGCCAGATAGTTAAAGCCTCTGAAATCTTACTACGCCTTTCTTCGAACTTTTACCGTTCCACAGCTGTGCTGGTGTCCTTCTGAAAGCTACTTTTAAAGCAAAATATGTAGATTTCTAATACAACTTTAAAAATGTATCATCATTTTAATCTTTAAAAAAAGATTTAATTTCAGGATATCATGTCATGTCATGGTAAGGATTTGAGCAGTTGATTTTCTATATGCCTTTACAAACAAGCAGTACTGAAATCAAACTTTATGTCGTTAAACACATTTGCATACACAGTAATAAAATAGTGCAGACATACACATTAACTAAAGCAAGCAAACAAAAAAAACTAGTCTGGTGACTGTACTATATTGCTATCTTCATAGAGAACATATGGTCATATAGACTGTTAGCAGTTCCTGTGCTGACGTGCACTCTGCCTTATGTTCCATCTGTTGCTTATATATCATTAGCCACATTGCAGAGTGCTGGAAATTCATAATTTCATAACAAAAACTTGTCGAGACTGGTGGTGTCTGCCATTTTTAACATATCAAATCCCACAGATAGATGGAGAAAAAGAGAGCGAGAGAGGGCATATTTGCAAGGCAAATTAACTGTACATAAATGTCATTATATCCAGTGTCTGAACTGTTCATCTGCAATACACTCGCTGAGTCCCCAGATCCTATGATTTTTAGGAGACAATACATATTACAGAATATTTTTCTATATTAAGATTTTGGTGAAAAAATATTTATGGAATTGTATAAAAAAATTCTAAGGTTCATCCAACATCTGAGTTTCTGGATGGAACAAGATTGTTTATTATCCTCCTCCTGAGCATATTATGAGGGTGAATAAGGATGTACAGTTACTTGTACTTACCATAAGTCATGGTAATTCTGTATATCAACAGGACTGCAGATCAGATTGAGATGTTGTGGTGTGATATTTTTTCTTTACTGTGTAAAAAGCAAGGCAACTTAAGAAACAAATTGGAAACTGTGAACAAGCTGAGATATAATGGAAATATATTTTGATAAGAATGTGAAAAATTATTAAATGAAATGGCAGATAAGTATGCAGGGCTTAGTGTGAGCAAATTAATTTGCTAAGTGTTACATGACTAATGCAATAAACTAAAAGCATAACAAATAGATTCACCATCTTCAAGATATATTTAATTTGTAAAGAGGCTATGGCATTGTAGCACAGCAGTTAGCATGGTCGACTCACAACTCCAGCATCCCTGGTTCAAACCTCGTACACCTCTGTGTGCAGTTTGTATGTCCTCCGGTCCCCTCCCACAGCCCAAAGACATGTGTTTGGTAAATAGACATTTTTAAAATTCCACTTCGTGTGTGAGTGTATGTGCTCTACGATGGATTGGTGCTCTGTCTAGGGCTGTTTCTGCCTTGAGCATCACTGGCTTTCCCACAACCATGACCAGGATTATATGTAGAAAAGAAGTTTATAAAGCATCAAGTATAACAAATATTTATGTAATTTTATCAATTACTCTCAGGTTAAAGTATTCCTTTTTTTTCAATTTTACTAATTATGCAGCATCAGTGTTATGACCCAGCAGCAGCTAAATTAATTTTGAGCTTTGTTTAGTTTTAGGACATTCAAAGTCATAATCAATATGTCTAACACTGTATATGGAGTGCACAGCATATAAAAAAGAGAGGATTCTGTATGGAAGAATGCAACAAAATATCATTTGAAACATAAAATCACTTCATATCCCAAGTGCCACTTGAAACATTAAGCAGGAGCGGAGTTGACTTCACTGGGCTCAGAATCATCTAGGATGGACCATCACACAGTGGAACTGTGTATTGTGGTAAGATGAATTAGTATTTCAGGTCATTATGATTTGAAATTGAACATTGTGTGCTCTGGATCAAAGGCCAAAAGGATCATAAAGACTGTCAATGCATTTTTCAAGACAAAGACAAACCACAAGCTGCACACAGTACAGTGGCCTCCATAATTATTAAACTGACGTGTGGAACATCCAGAACTCATTCAAGAGCATGCTGCCCCACCAAACAAAGTCTCTTTCTGTGTGCAGGTGGGAGAAACTAGCATGTCAGCCATCACTGCAGCACTCTACCAATCTGGGCTTTATGTCAGCGTGGCCAGACAGAAGCCTGTCTTCAGTAATAGATAACCCACCTGAAGCAAACAAAAAAAAAACACCTAAAGGACTCTCAGAAACCTGAGAAACAAGATTGTCTGTTCTGAACAAAACAAGACTGAACACTTTGCCACGAACATTAAATTCACAACAGCCACCTACAAAAATAGTTTAGAAAAAACCCATACCTTAACCATGTCCAGAAGCAGTGTCGATTTCTCTGACCTCAGATGCATCAGGGATGGGCCATCACACAGTGGAAATCTGTGTTGTAGTCAATAGTCCAGTATTATTTTTTTCCTCCCAATATTATTTTGCTTTATTTTATTTTTTAATGGACGCCGTCTGCTCTGTATATATGATTAATATTGTCTACAATTTTTAAAAAATCAAAGTAAATGTGAGATACACACAACTGTCCTGTGGTAGTAATATGCTGCTCAAATGACAGACAAACTTTGCCTTGCTATACTCTATATACAGTCCAATGAAGAGATCACACACTTCTTCACACTCACATTCTATGGCAATTTAGAGCAGCCAATTCATCTAGCAAAATATTTTTGGAAGGTGTGAGGAAACCAGAATACTTGGATAAAGCCATGTGGGAATGATGCGTGCATGCCAGACTCCATTCAGACAGTAACCAAAGCTGGAAGGTATTATGTCATTGTACATAACATTAATGTAATCTATTGTCATATCACTCTATGTATTAAATGTCTTGTAGTACATTTCCAGGGACTTGTTACAAGACAAATGCCTCTACCCATTATAATCCTACTTTGAAATACTTTAATTATAGTATAGTTTAGTTTTGGTCCTCACACTGTGATTTTAAACCATAAAGGCTGGATAAAGGCTGGTTAGGCTGTATTAAGCTTCATTTAGGAACTAATCAATATATGCCATTATCAAATACAGACACAGACATCACAATATCCCTTGAGTTTCCTCATCTTTCAAAACCAAAATAAACCCTCATGCCAGTGGGTTAATGACTTCCTTCGTATCATGGCTGTGTTTTTTATTGCTATGATTCTGTGGTTAGTCAAACAAATCCTTTTATTCACTGGGATTGACATTGGTCAAAGCAAAGTGTCCAGGCCTAGACGAAGAGGATCACCTAAGTATTGCTCACGTTTCATACTAAATCCTGAATTTGACCAGCCTAGCATTTCCTGTGCTTCACATAGCAGATGTTCCCTTCCACAGTATATTAAAAAATAACAACACGTAATAGTTTGTACATTTAAAATGCATGCATTATGCAATTCAATAATACATAAGATAATAAATAACAACTTACAACAATGGCAAAAATAAATAACATATCAAACATCAAATTGCACTAAAAAGGAAAAGTACAATGCCAAATCAGAAAAAAATTGATACAGTTGATACAGTATGGTACAAATAAAGCACAAATAAAAAGACAGTGTTTCTTACATTCATTTTGACTTTCATTGCTAAAAGTATATAGTCATGTATTGTCGTGTTACTTTGTTTCATTTTATATTACAGCCACTGCTGCAATTCAGGCTTACGAATTTGATGAACTGTTTCAGGGGTAGTTTTTGTCCACACATTCTCTACAGACTGAAAAATCTGCTAAAGAAGGCTGGCTCTGTGCTGGGTACTACTTTGAATCCATTGGAGAGGGATTGTGTAGAGAGGGTTGTGGAGAGTAGGATGCTCCACAAACTGATTAAAATTATGGACACTTTAGAAACATTACACAATTTAACAAACGGTCAGTGAAGTGCATCTAGCTAGAGATTGCTTCAGTCAAGTCAAGTCAAGTGGTTTTTATTGTCATTTCAAACATATACAGTGGTGTACAGTACACGTGAAATAAAATAACGTTCCAAGGTGCAAGGTGCTTCATAAAATAACTACACAATATAAGTGCAGATGTGCAATGACAATAAATATGCAAGACAATATACTATAAATACACAGGACCATTACAAGACAATGAACAATAAATACAAGTGCAGTTTGCTCCCTAGCAAGCTCCCTAGTAGCGAGACCAATAAGGTCCAGTTATGTGAATTTTGGAATAAATTTAAACATTAGACATTGTAAACACTATATTCTGAATTTTGGCAGCAGTACTAATGTTATCTATTTATCTGTCTGTACGTCCGTCCATCCATCCATTCATCTAATCCACAGTTGTGTTCATAAGTTTACATACCCTGGCAGAATTTGTAATTTTTTTGTCGTTTTTGAGAGAATATGAATGATAATACAAAAACCTGTTCTTTTATATATAATCAGTGGTTTGGTGAAGTAATTTATTTGCAAACAATTGTTTTTGCTTTTTTAAAATCATAATGACAACAGAAACTACCCAAATCACCCTGATCAAAAGTTTACATACCCTGAAAGTTTTGGCGTTATAACATACACACGAATTGGCACACACAGGTTTAAATGGCTACTAAAATTAAACATCCTCACCTTGTTAGGGTCCTACCCGCTCCCGGAGCTTGTAGTCGTCCGCGCCGATCGCCCTTACAGAGCCATCGGTGGGGATGA
>JAUZSV010425636.1:0-18195 GCA_034780495.1 Parotocinclus cesarpintoi | reverse complement strand
ACATAGGGCATGTTCGTTTAATCGGACCAGCCGGTTATTAGGACCAAAACCATCACGTCCCGATGTGGTCCCATTAAGCGGAATCGACTGTGTATATACAGAGATTTCCCCACTCAAAATTACCAGTACAGCTTACCGGATGGTGCTGCCGAAGCGCTGTGTGAGCTAAGCTGATCTGTGTGTTTTGATACGGGCAAGTCAAGGCTGTGTGATGATTCCAGGGGAGCGTTCTGAGATTCAAGGCCATTATCTTTACGGTCCTCCTGAGCAACAGCACTTAGGACCCTGGCTAACGCTTTAGCCACTGTCGGAACCTTGTTGAGAGAAACAGCTTTGATTAATGATATAACCATGTAGTGCTATAAATGCAGCTGGGCCACAGATGGGAGGAGTACAGAAAGCAAAACAAAATGTTGGGTACAGTCAAATCATGTTAGCCAAACGTCCCATCCCTAACCTTAAGATCTAACCCTAACCTCTAATCCCATCCCTAAACCTTAAAACCTAACCCTAACCTCTAATCCCATCCCCTAACCTTAAGATCTAACCCTAACCTCTAATCCTAACCTTAACCCTCTAATCCCAACCCTTTAATCCAAACCCCAACCCATAACCTCTAATCTATAATCCCAACCCAAACCCTATAATCCCAATCCCAACCCATAACCTCTAATCCTAATCCCAACCCTCTAATCATAACCCTAACCTCGAATCCCAACCCCAAACCCAGAACGTTGCTGGCTTGAACACAACCTCGACCTTAACTCCATTAGACACACTGAAAATGCCCTGGAACGCCAAAAGCGAGCCAGGGCTTATTGTCTAACATCACAGACTATGTCCCAAAATCTGGTGGAAAGCTCTCTTGGAAAACGAAAGGCTGTTATAGCAGTACCTTGTTTAGGACGCGTCCCAGTTTGGGTGATGATTCGCGTACTGTAGTTGGTGGTAGTGCTGCCACTGTATTTTGGAGTACTGGGCCAGGAGGAACAAATCTGGATTTCTTGGCAGCATGAAGCTGACTCGGAGCAGCAGATCTGCGCATTCTGCATCTGGTGATGAGGAGCATTTAATGACACACATCGGACACAAGCAAGCGGTCAAAGTGATTCGAAAGATGATGTTAGGTAAGCAAGTTCGTTACTTTAGACACGAATAACACCGAAAACCTAAATATTCTTCAAGAATGAGCGCTTTAAACGGCGCTTCAGGGGCGAATCCTAAATGACTACACTTTGTGTACGAAGTGAGCTAACTAGGGTGTAGAGTGAATTATGATGTAGCCTAGATAGTGCACGGGTCTAGTGAGTAACATGTCATTTGGAATTCAGGCAGCTTTGACAGCTGATAGAGGACGGGTTCAGTTACTCGTTCACTTTACAAGGAGGTCAAAATCCGACGACGATCGTACGTTGGTCGACAATAAATATAAAGCTTTTACTTTAGCGTTCATACTGTAGTTTAAGCAAAATAGTGTTTTTTTTTTAGTACCGTAGAACAAGAAGTCAGAGCTAACATAGCACCCCGATCTCGCCACAAACACACTGTAAACAGATTAAAACGAGCACTTACCTGTTTGGTCTATGATCGTTAGTTTTTGGGTGATCACTATATAACTCAGTCAGCCATTGTACTGTTTCTCTCTCAAACTACGCGGATTGTCCCGCGGAAATGACTAAACGAGCTTCTGATTGGTTGAACGCGACGCTGTGGCTAAAGCTTGGAGTCGTATAGCGCGATCAGTTTCACAGTTTAAACATTTTTATTTCGTTGTATAGTTTATTTTGTTCACATCCTAATTTTACCCCCCCCCCTGCCTTCAGAACTATCATAACTTAACGCGGTTCAGATTAAACAATGAGGTTTAAAAAGCCCAAGATTATGACCTATACCTACATGATAGCATTATGCGTTTGAAGACCAGAAGATCGGTGGTCCTGAAGTCACCTACACGACCAGCAAAAACAATTAAGTAGGCTGTGGTGTTTAAACGGTGCTCAGTTGGCATTAGGGGCCTAAAGTGTGCCAAGAAAATATCCCACACACCATTACACCACCTCCAGCAACCTGAACTGTTGGGATGATCAGGATGGAGCCATGCGTTCATGTTGTTTATAAATATTTCTGACCTGACTACCTGAAGAGTTGGAGCAGAAATCGCCATCTTCTGCTGTCCAATTTTGGTAATAATGTGTGAATTGTAGCTTTGTCTCCCTGTTCATGGCTGCCAAGAGCGACCCCTGGTGTGGTCTTCTTCTACTGTAGCCTGTTTGCTTCAAGGATTGACGCATTGGGTGTTCAGAGTGGCCTTTCACGCTCGCTCACTCTGACTTACAGGGTCATTTTAGAGACACCCGTTGACCTAACAGGGGAGGAACCCCACGTAGGCATGGGAAGAACATGCAAACTCTACAAAACTCTGTGACGAACCTGAGACTGAGGCAGGGTGATTCATGTTGGATTCGTTATTACTCACACAAAATGATTTGCTGTGTTTAGAAGTCAAAAGAAACAACACCAGGAACACGTTTGAGATTTATTCAAAACAAACTACAATTCTGCACTTAAATCAACCCAAATCCTTCTTTAAATGTTCCCTCAGGGTACGATGCAGGTGGCCTTTCTCAGGGCTAAGTATCCGGACACTACGTCTGTAGGTAGGAGGCGGATGTAGGAGAACTCTTCTGACGACGTGAAGCGCAGTTTAGTCTGGGGGTCGGTGTAGTTTGCCTGGAAAGGCCAAAAAAAAAAGTACATTTTAAAACTGCTCGTTGTGGTGGCAACGTTTAGGCATGCCGACATGGTCAAGAAGGGCTGCTAAAGAATGGGGAAGGCGTGATTAAAGTTCACACTCACCGGTAATCCGGAGATATCAGAGTACTTCTTTGGTTGCTTCAAGTACGGAGGTGCATCTACGTTAAAATCTGAAAATAAAACCAGTAGCGTTTTCCAAACATGAGTGAGAAACCGAAATGTATTGCTGAAGTAATTAAAGCAGGAATTAAAAACGTAGTGTTGTAGTCAAAACCACGACCAGATTAAGATTTTTATCGTACAAAAATAAAAAAGAAAAGGTTTACGATTAGTATATTATAGTCTTAGTCAGACTAAGGCGTTGAACTCGACTGGTCTCGAGTCTTTAACCACGAGACCATGACCAGCCCGAGTCCACACAAGGTCGAGACCGGACCAGAGTACTACAGCGTTACTGACGTACAAGCGGGGTCGCTGAATTTCCAAGGTAGAACTTTCTCAGCTGCCAGAATCTGCTTCAGGTTCTTCCATGAGCGATTCTTTTTCCCAGCCGCTGCCCCTCCGATACCAGAGTGCTATAGCAGAGACAGGACAGTGGTGTCAGATTAAATTAAATACAGCGATTACAGACCTAAATCCAGCTCGTCTCGCTGCCGCACTGACTCAAACGCACATTGTTGGGGTTTTCTCGTACACTTTTTTTATTGCTTGTTTCGCGGCTCCGCAGTAGATCATATTTAAAGAATTAAAAATAATAATAATAATCATCATTTTGGGGGGTATTTCTCGGATCCGCCGCAGCACCAATGCTTGAAATAAAATGTTTAAAATAAAATAATTAAATAAATATATATATTTTTTAGCTTTTTCCGCCCTCCGGTGGAGAGGCAACGGTTTTCTTCTGCTCATTTAATTTTTTCACAAATTTCCTTTAATTTAATTGTAGGTTAAATAAATTTAATTTTAAAATAAATGATTTTTTTTCCTTGTATTGATTGCACATAGTCCTCGAGAAATTGATTATTATAGATTTCTTTGTATTTTTTTTCCTCCCTCCTCAGTAGATTCTTAAGTAGAAACATCTGAGGAAAAAGTAAATAAAAAAAGTGTGGCCTTAGACCTACCACAAAGTTGGGGTTTTTAAACGACAGAGATTTTGTGACCGGATCTGTAACAACATCCACTGTGGTGATGAATTTTCCCTCTGCAAGATCACCTGGCAAAACCTGAAACAAACAAACAATTCGTTTAAATCCTGTGACTAAAGCTTCGGATCAGTTTAAACCTGACTTTGACTAAAGCAGATTAATCTTACCAGAGCTTGATTGACTCCTGTTGTTGTCTGTACTTTCCTCTTTTTACTGGTAGTACTGGGAGGTGCTACTGGTTGAGTAGCAGGACTAGCAGATCGTTTTTTACCTTTAGTTTGATTTGTTACGGCTAATACTTGTTTGACGTTGTTGTTGTTGTTGTTAGACACTGACCCTAATACCCCCGTCATACCCGGAGTGTACGGAGCAGCCATTTGATTTATAAATAAAGAAGTTAAGCACTAAGGACAGATTTCCATAGCGAGCTAGCCGCGTAAAGCTACAAAACATTGTCAAGCTCCAGAACGCGCATGCGTGAAGGCTTCAGCGTGTTCGAAACCACAGTATGTTCACTACATAGTGCACTAGAGAGAGGGAGTGCGTGTGTGTGAGAGAGAGAGATGGATTAAGTATGTATAAATATTTAATTTCATCCATCTAAATTCCATCTTCCTTTTTAAGGTCATTGCCAGCGTTTGGAAGAGGAATAAATAAAATATGTGACCTTTCTGCCAAAAAAAAAAAGAGATTTGCACAGGACTGAATGATAGAATTTTTTTTATACAACAATAACAACAACAACAATGAAACACTGGTTCGTCTCTCTGCACGCTGGTTCGTCTCTCTGCACACTGGTTCGTCTCTCTGCACACTGGTTCGTCTCTCTGCACACTGGTTACCTTGTACACACAGCACATTGTATAACCTTTAGTGTTGCGTTGTGTTGCAGTGGTTGGTGCTGTTCTCTCACAGGGCTTTGATTGTAGGCTGTAAGTATGAGCTGGACAGGAAGGCGCCTCTTCTAAAATTGTGGTGCACAAGGGGGCAGCATTTCTCCTTCTAATGCGTGTAGATGTTGAAGGACGCAAAGCCTTGCAGGCTTGATCGGCCCCACAGTCGTGGCTGTGTGAATGCTGTTCCGGGTTGAGTCCATGGGCGGGGTGAAGGCTCCTCTGGTTCCTCCTCTTCCAGCAGGCAGCGGCTCTTGAGCTTGAGCAGAGTTCGAGCAGCGCGCCTCGCTCCTCCGCGTCCACGAGAACCGCTAAACGTGATCCAGCGCATCCCTGCTCTCCAGGCCAAGCTGCTCCTCAAACCGCGCGAGCGCAGCCCGGATCGGAACGAGGATCCTTTGGTAACTCATTCGGGGGCTTGTTCTATCTCAGGAGCGAGTTTTTTTTTTTTTGTTGTATCCCTCCCCTTCTGGTGGAGATCATCACACCCCAGAAGACACCCGGCCCTGAAACCTTCTCTTCTCATGCGCGTGGAAAAGCTTTCTCTTGTCTGGCCGCACCGGATAACGGCTTTTGTAGTTTTCCCGGTGAACTGAGGAGACATTTTGGTCGGCAGCAGCACCACCCTCGGGCTCAGAGGAGGAGGCTCCGTGGAGGGGAAAATGCCACTTTGTGAACATCTGTAACGTTTCGGATAAAGAACATCCGCTCTGTCAAGGCGTCATTCGAAAGGTATGACGTTTACGCCAATTCCCATGACATCACATGACGCCTGTTTAATAGCAGTTACAGCGCGAGGAGGGGGTAGGAAACTTACAGGATAGCGAGAATGAAAACAGGGTTCCTCAAGGGTTCTTAGAACTCTAAATGGAACCATTTATGAGCAGTTCTGGCTTCCAAGACAGGTCCCCACGACCCAAAGCAGTTCCTTTCATGGAACCTTAAAGCATGGTTCCAGACCCTGCTCTAGGGTTCTACAGAGGAACAAACATTCTACTACAGGAGGAACCACGTCCACCCATGCAGGTCCAGGACCTATGCTCTAGGGTTCTACAGAGGATGCATTTGGTGTGCTAGAAACTGATCTAGGTGGAACCAGTGTACCAAGAACGGTCCAGAACATTCTGTTCTGGGCTTCTAGAAACAAACCAAAAACCAGTTTAGTGTACTAGAACCGTTCTACTCTAGGTGGAACCCTTTCCATCCAGACAGCTACAGAGAAACAAACCAAGAAGGTGTTTAGAGTGGTACAAGCCATCTACTGTAGGTGCAAACATTTGTACCGAAACAGGTCCAGAACCTCTGCTCTAGGGTTCTACAGAGAGGGGGGAACCCCAAACCACAGTCATGGTTGAAGCACTTTAAATTGAACGTCCATAGAATGGTTCAAAGAGTCGTTTGCAATTCCAAACACAAAATTTGGAAATCGGAAGGGTCTTGTAGTCTTCCATATTGGTTAGAACACTAGCACCTAAAACTGAACCCTAAATGGTTCTTGTTGACTACCCAAATTGGAAAAGGTTTAACTCAGAAACTTTGGACAGTTCTCTTAAAACCTCGCTAACGTGGCCGGTGGAACCGTCGGTGCCCATGCACATCTAGGCAGAACAGTTTTAAAGGGAGTTCCTTAAAAAGTTCCAGAGGGTTCTTGATGCCATAAAACTTTTCAATCCAAAAAAGCTTCTTGCTGTTTACCCATCATTTATACTTATTTTATTATTTTGATTTTTGCCTTCGGGTCTAATTCCAGAATCCTCCATTTTCTGGCTCTACAGGTTCTCTAAGTGAAACACACTCAGAGTAAGAAGTTCTCAAGGGTTCCAGAACCCACTATTCTTAGGCTTCGAGATAAATTGTTTCGCACAGAAACCAAAAAAACCTGCGTAGAACCTTTTCTGCTCGTGTTGCTCATAAAACCCGTAAGTCAGACGGTGCTGCATTACCTTTCCAGCTCCCAGAAGAAGGTTCCAAAGGGTATTTACTCTCAAAATAAAATCCCAGAAGGTTCCACAATGAAGACAGATACTAACTGGAGCATTCCCAGTTGTTCCAGATGGTTCTGCTGGGTACTGTTAAAGCTTCCACAAAAAACCAAACCGAAAACTCGTTTATTGTGCTAGTAGAACCATTCACTCTAGGTAATCTAGGTGGAACCATTTCTACTCTACCAACTCCAGAAAGGTTCGGTTATTTGTTTCTCAGGACGGTTCTTTTAATTCTAAAGGGTTCTTTCTGAGTACCTAGAGTTCATGGTGTGTCTGTTTGGAAACCACACTCAGAGATGGTTCCTGGTACTACAGATGGTTCCTACAGTAGGTTGAATGTATTTGAAATTGAAAATTTGTTCCCTCTCTTACATGCTCCGTTGGAAAAGCTCTATATTGTTATGTTTTGGACATATCAGAGTGGCTTCTGGATTTGTTTGATCAGGAATGTGGGGTAAGGGTTCTGCATGGTTCTAAGTGTAAGCAAGAACCATTGATTTTTGGGGTCTACAGAGGACTTTCTCCGTCCAGTGACAAACAGGCTGGACGGTGCTGGGTGGATCCTTTACCTCGGTGATTTTCTGCGGTAATGAAGTTAGGCGATTAACCTTAAGAACTTAAAGCGCTTGTACGGCACTTCTGCTAATAGCCTTAAGAGCTCGAGGAGTGCTGACGACACGATGGCACCGGTGCCAGTCCGGTGAGAGCGTTTCTGGCGGTTAAAGCGCGTTCCCGTCGGTTCCTCTCCTCTCACGACGGTCTTAAGAGCTTAATGGTGCCGAAACCTGGCCCGATCGGGGATGAACGAGGCCCACTGAGCTCTTTGACAGGTTGTCAGTCAGGCTTAGGCCATGTGACAGGCTCTGTCTGCAGCCGCCCCGACGTCTCGGGATTTGATTACGCTCTGTCAATGGCACAGCTTTGAAGCTTCAATGCTATGATTGATGATTTATTGCGGAGACGGAAGACGTTCCTACGGCTCAGTAATCGCCTAGATGCCCATTAGGAGGTGAGCGTCCGGAGCAGGCCTCTGACTGACCGGTCGGGGCTGCCAGCCAGGGTTTGAGCTGGAGAAGGACAAGAGAGGATGACATTTATTCCTTTTCACTGCCCATGTTGGTGCTGCATGTTCCTGGGAAGGATTTCTCGGCTCGGGGGTTTGTTTGGTCGCTTCGGGACGAATCTGAATGTCCAAAAATGTTAACAAAAAAAAAAAATCTAAAAAAATTGGTAATGATGAACGAACATGACTGTGGAAGTGCAGGACTGTCTGTGGACGTTGTTGGGTGTAACAGAGAGTCTGAAACACAAACTAGCAATGGAGACGCTTCCACCTGACTCGGAAGGCAAAACCAATTTTAAATTCTATTGCTAGTTTTTATGGCTTAGGCTTTGCGTATTCAGTCGTTGAGAACAAGCTTTCGAGCCGCAAAGATCAAGTTTCAATCGAACCGTTATGTTCGGAGATTTTAATAGACCGACGTCTCCCATCTAAAGAGAAAGGATACTGGTTGTTTTGGGCACAGAATATGATTTTACAAAGGCTGGAGGTCTTTTATGGCCACTATTGGCATGAGCCAAGACTTGAGACAACATGATCATCAAGACGAGAGGAAGGTAGCAATCCTGACCTGCTTACACCAAACGAGACTTTGGATTTCATTCTGATATTGGAAATTTGCCTGACAATGAAATCGCTTAAAAAGAGGTTTGGGTCGGGCGAGGTTTACTGACAGGACGAATCATGGAAATCCCATATAAAAAAAAATCTGAATGGATTCCTATCCCAGCCATTCTCACCCACGTACAGGCATCCTAAAAGCAAAGTAATGGAGCGTGCAGGAACAATGTCCAGTTTCTCCAACGTAGAGTTTCCAAAAAACAGATTCTCACCAGGGTTAAATACAGTGTAGAGGAGTCTAAGAACACTCAGTTTATTTGGATTTTATTGTGAACTCGACGCCTAAAAAAAGGTCCTCCGTGAATGAACCGGGCGAGCGTTCGATTTTCCGTCGATCGAAATCTCAGCCGTTTGTGCCGGCCCTCTGTGATCTCGGCCGAACCCTCTGAGCGTGCCGGTTCTGCATGGTTTCTAGACCGCGTGTGCCAGAGGTCTCGCATACAGTTAGCGGTCTGTGGTTTTTGCGAGTGGCCCTGATACAATGGTCCCATTCTATGATTCAGCATCGCCCCAGCACTCGCTGGCCGGACACGCACGGCGGCTCGGAGGGATCGAGTTCCCACCGAACGTGCCGGATCACTGCTTCTGCTAGCGCTGTTAACGAAATGGAACCGAAAAGAGTAGCTGACAGAGGGTTAGAATGACTATTCAGAATTAAAATGTTAGTGCCTGAAAGGGAATCGTGTTTGATTTGATTAAACCCTGCCATTTGGCTTTTCGTGGACACTTTTATATTGACCCTCTGCGTGAGAAATGGCTTGCTGGGAGGCGCTAAGGGTGGGCTAGGGCATGATAGATCCAGAAATAATGTCTTTTCATTAATTTCTCCTTTCTGTAAAAGGGAAATGGCGCGAACGGAACGGCAACTCTGCATGGATAAACCCACGTCTGAGCTAGAAGCCTAGTTCCATGCATTTAATAATCTGATAACTGCAGTTTGGTCAGTAAACCCAAACATGTACAGTATACATACATGCACTAATAAACTAGAAAACTGGGTTTTTATACTTTACAAAGTAGAAATAATCTACTTTGCAACCAGCCATTAATCTCACAAAAAGAAAATGATGTAAACTTGAAACGATCTGTATGGTTATTTTATACGTATTCTTAATTTCCTCACGTATATCTTGTTTCAGTTTCCCCAAAAACAGTTTGGTACGCATTTCACGGGGGCTGCATTTAATTCCAGGGTTGCCAGATCCTGCCAGAGCAACAAGCAACAACGCATATAGAAACAAGCCCCAAAGGAAGGGAAGGGAAATCGCCAAAACAAACAAGCAAAAAAAAAAAGAGGAACATTCCAGGGTTGCCAGATTGGGTTACTATGGAAATAAGCAGTCAGGTCTATAGAAATAAGGACAAAAGAAGCTAAGTTTCGTACAATAAGAGAACCCGTGTTTATTATGCTGGCCGCTCTAGGGAATATGGGAAAGTTTGCACTGAGAAATCTGAGAAATCCAGCTCTCATTATTATATTTCTCAATCTGAATTCTTGATCGAGGTCTCTTGTTTATCTGGCCACTTGAATAATGAGATAAATGCAGAAATCGGGCTACGATGGGTTTGTTAAATGAATGTAAAAGCACTTAATGGCACCGAGCGACCACTTTAATTCTAGAACCTTAACCAAGCCAATGTGCATGGCTATTAGAGAGACAGACGGCATGAGGGAGCAAGCCAAAACGGGCAACTACACCGAAGAAACAATCCTTAAAAAACACCGCAACGGCCCATGTTTGTAAAAGAAAAATCCCCAAATCCAAAGAATAAATGGAATAAGTGGACCTGGCAACGGCGTTGCAGGGCGTTTGTGTGCATGCACAGACTGAGAAAACCTTTGTTTGGAATTCGTTTTGTTGTTTTTTAATTCCAGAAATGGCCCCAGGTTGATTGAATGTTCTGTCAACATCTTAGTCACTCAGACGTCCCAGTTTGAGCTGCAGGCTCAAATTCAGGCGAATAAAAAAATGATCTGTGGTTCTATCCACTATTTTTGAATACCAGTCTCATGGGTGCAGGTATCAACCGATGCCGATCATCTCAAAACGGCATAAATCGGCCGGACGGATCGGTCTGTGATTCTAATTGTGATCGGCTTATTGAGCGCGTTTAATACGCTCAAATTGGAAAATAACCAAAGCCACGTTTGCTGACTACGGTTGTTTTCGCAGGAAGTTTAAATCCTTCATTCCCAACTTCATTCAGTCTCACTTCCTTTACTGTGTTGACAGGAAGTCTTTATCAGTTGCTGGTATTCCTGGTGACTATGGCTAAGATCCTGTTTGTTCGTCCTCATGATGTGGGTGCACCTAAAGGTTTGGGAAGCACCTAATCATACTCCAGGTCATGGATTGGATTATTGTTCGAGTCTTACCTTACCTCCATGGAGATAATCAACTAAATCGAGACTTTACTGCTGCAAATGTCTCTGTACCAAGACTTTCTTCTTTCCTTAAAGGAAATTTGATGAACGGCTCGGCAGCCTGCTCCGCTCTGGAATTGAATTAAGGCTCATTAGTGTGTTGATTTGATCTGTAGAATGTCGTGCAGCGCTGCACATTATACGTAGCTGCTGACATTCGTTTTTTTTCCCAGGCTTCCTAGAAGCCCAGACTGGGACAGGCGTTTTTATTGACGCTGACTGACGGATGGTTTGGGCAAGACCTGAATAAAGAAGGCCATATTAAATGTGAATACCCAAAATTACACTGCACTTCTGTGAGAACCTGATACGACATGGTAGGGGTGTGAAAACGGACAACCATTGTTGAGATTTCTTGGTCGTTTTGGTGCTTCTCTATCGTGTTTCGATAACTCAATAACCTAATGCAAAGATTTCAAAATGTTTTATCTTCAAAACACAGCTAGGCCAAGGCTTTCAACACCTGGAAGTGGTTGCTTTGTACCATCGTGCGGTGATGTTTGACATCGTTACCGTCGGTGTGAAACAGCTATCGCTTGGCCAACTTCCTGTCTTCGTCTCTGCCGTGTTCCACGCGAGACGCTTCCTCTCCTCGCTTTTCTCACTTCCTCAGTCTCCTTGTCTCTAGCTTCTCGTTCTCTGGAGGCTGGGACCGTATTAGCTGAAGTATAATTGAACCTACAAGTGTAAGGGAGCTAAATGGTGCATGCTAATTATCTGATCTGCGTCACGGGAGACGTTGATTTGAACGGGCAGCGTGTGATTGGTATTCATGTGAAAATGCGTGGAAGCGTTCAGGCCGAGGTCATAATGGAGAGGCGTGTCGTTACGGTTTCCAGTGCGGATTCAGATATAATTTATGGATGGGCTGGAAAGTCTTGCTTTCAGACCCTTGTGGGACCTGATCAGGGTCTCACACTGGTACCGCTGACCCTGTGTAGGAGATCTTTAGACCCGAGTTTAGCCAGCCCTTTGGATTACAGATGCAAGACGAGACACATCAAACAACTGGACGTCCGTTTGGACATCATAACTGATTCATGATATTGCCAAACGTCTCCCGTTGCACGAACGTGAACTTGAGTGGCATCCCGTTCTTAATCCGTGGGGATTCATACGACGTCGGCACACCCTTTGCATCCAGATCTACCTGGTTGTCAGCATCCATAAAGCGTAGCTCTCTGAGGACATGGTCCCATCTTAACAGCGTAAGCCTGTGCATTGTTATTAGCTCTGAAATACTAATAAAAAAAGCACAAAAAACAAAGTGTCCTTATCTGCACGGATGTGAAATCATGTAAGCACTGGAAACAAATGACCCAATTATCACATGCATTCTTCAGCAAGTGCACTCTCTAGAGAAAAAAAGTCACAACTTGGTTTTCCAGGCAGCTCTGGGCTCTCAGGTAATAAGATAGCAGATACAAAAAAAACCCAAACGACAAACTTAATACACACTACAAGCCGTTAAATCCTACCAGTGGACATTAGGCACACTTTGAACTGGTCCTGGAATGACTAGGTATGAAACAAAGGAATGATCCAATCATTCATGCATCCATTTCCTTCCGCTTAATCCACACGAGGTCCCGGGGCCGGCCGGTGTCAAGGGCAAGAGCAACCCTAGAAGGGCCACTTTTAGAGACACCATTTAACCTAAAACGCATGTGTTTGGACTGTGGGAGGAAACCGGAGTACCCGGAGTAAACCCACGTCGACACGGGGACGCAGACACAGCGGCGGAGTTACCCCACCGATTATTGGACGGCCCAGTTTTCAAACGCCTACACTGGACCTCGATTTGACATAGGATTATCAAACAGTCTTTTTATGCTCCTATATTGTAAATACACACACACACACACACACATATATATATATATTTTCTCTCGCTCTAGGTCCTGAGATTGCGTGCCGATCGCTTGTCGGCGGGTCTCTCTGTTTTCTTTAGCGTTAGCGTCTAGCTCATGCGGCGCTGACAGATGCTCATGTGTTTGAAACACTGCTGTGCGGTGGGTAGGTGCCAGGCTGAAGCGTTCGTACATGCTGCGGCCCTGATTGATTCTCCTTCGCTTTGTTTTTATTTGTTTTCTCTTTCCTCGGCTGTTTCCGCCGTCGGTGTTATTGACTCGGATGCATTTCCCATACATTTTACAAGAATTGCAGCGTCTGTAACACTCGCCGCCGGTGCGCAAATCGCGGTCGATACACCATCTGGTTCCTACGGCGCTCGTGCCAGGTTGCGCCTCTCCCTGCGACTCCGCCGTTTCCCCTCGACTATCTGATGGCGTCTCTGTCATTCTCATCTTCCTGTCCTTTTCCTGTTGCATGTCCACGTTTTAGTCGTGAGCGCCTGTCGCCTGGATTCATCTTCTGGCCCTGATAAGATATCGGACCTGGATAGAAACCCAGTGAAAACTCAGCTTTGCAGAACAAGTTGAAGATCGAAGAAGATCAGTGATCGCTGACTGGTATGGACCTTCTTTCACAGGCGTCTCACCTAATCCCAGTTGAACCGAAACCCATTTATGGGGGCACCCGAAGACCGAGTTCCCTTGCATTTTGAAAGCCTGCCTGTACAGCTGAAGAAGAATCTATGAAATACTTCTAAATTCTGCTTGTAAGTTCTACATTTTTAACATTCAGATTAGGATTTGTAAACGGCACCGCTCACAAACATTGAGACTGAACGTTGAATTCATGTAGCGAGACGTGTGCTGTAAATAGATTGGAGTGTTTATGAGTAAGTTTGCAGAGTTTGGTTTGTTTGCTCTGTATTTCTGGTCGGTTGGCGTGTGGTTCTTGCCACAGGTTGCACGCGCTGTTGCATTTCGTTCAGGAAATGCCGGTCCAAATTTTTCTACAAGCCCCATTTCCTTTCCTACGTTTGCGACATAAATTTTGTTAAATACGACCGAATCAGCCGCTGGCTTTTCCCGGTGTTTTGTAACCAAATTAAGATCGATCATAATTCTATAATAACCGTTCAGCAGAAACTAAATCAAAATAGACCAGGCTTTGCTTTCAGTACAATAACTAGTAAATGATCACATATTTACCACTTTTTAGTATAAAAATAAGCTTTATGTTAAGTCCGTGGTCCATGGTGGACTGTCACTGACCAGCCGTCCAGCAGAGATTTGCAGGAGTGCAGCAGATCAGAATTGTCTATCTAACCGTCTATCCAATCTGGTCTCTTATCCATCCATCATCATTCCATCTCCATCCGTGTCCTGCGCTCCGTCTATGGACTGCCCACTCGTCCCGGCCCAGAGGACTGAGTTGAGCTAAATACATGCAGACAGGAGAGACGTTTTAAAGCCTGTTCAGCTCAGAGAGGTTAGATCACGACTCCCTGCTCGGTGGAGTTTAGATCGATCTGTCCCTGTGGTCCAGTTGCCTTCGGCACTTTGCGTTTTTACAGTTGGAGATGGAGCCAGAAGATAATGCGATCGCTCCGTTTTTACCGCGCAGTCAATTGGCATTGAGTGGAACAGTAGTAGCGACGGAGCCCTTTAGATAAACCCAGACATCTGAGGGAGATCATGATGAAAGATGTTTGCAGATTGGTTTGGTCTTTTCTGGGAAATTCTGATGTCTGAACGTCTTGCCACGACTAAAGTTGGACCAGGGACCTTCTGGTGCCACAACAGAGGTCCTGGTTCTGGTCCTGGTAAGGGTGACGGGTGGACGGGAGAGCATAGTGGAGGTTTATTTTTGTCTAGGGATCTATTACCTGCTGGTAAAAAAGAGGTGATCTCAGAATGGCATGAATGGGCTGGAGGCTTTTTTATGATAGTAAACTTTTGAGCCCTTCCGAACTGTTGCTGCTGGACCCCTGAGCAGGGCCCCTGGTAAACGACTCGTCACCCTCCCTTCTGACACAGCGAGTGGTGTGCACACGCCTGCTATTTCTCACTCTGGCTTTATCACCACGTTTCGTAGCCGGCCGGTATCAGGCGCTTGCAGCAGGACAGACTCGGAGTATAATCTGACCTTACTTTGTGTACAGACCAGCCAGAGAGCGTTGTGTCTTGTCTTTATTCCTCACTCCTGTCACGTTTTTACGTGCGCTCATAAACGGAGGTGTGTGTGTGTGTGTGTGTGTGTGTGTGTGTGTGTGTGTGCGTGAATTTTAGATAAGCTGTTTAATAATTGTCGGGGGCTCACGTGATCAGCAGAGCGTCTGCCAAAAAGAGAAAAGCGCAGGCTGAGCCGCTGGAGCGGAGATACGTTTTTTTTCTATTGATTTGTCGATTTAATATTGATGAAGGTTTAATCCAAATAAAAAGCCTCTCCCGAAGAGGAAACGGCTGCTGGAAAGCCCTGAGCTCGAGCCCTGCGGTGGACTGACACCCTGAGCAGGGTGGTCTGTGCCATTCCCGAGTACGTCCATACCGTGCCAGAACCCGGAATGTCAGCTACTTCCAAAAAAGTGCTTCTCGTGCAGCAAGAGCACCCGAAAATCGGCATGTTGTGCAATCAGGTAGGTCTATGAGGTGTGTGTGTGTGTGTGTGTGTGTGTGTGTGTGTCAGCGGGACCAAAAGACTCCAAAAAATCCACAAAGTAAAACAGCCATGAGGTCCGTTGTTTTCTGCAAGAGTTTACTTTCCCCTCCACACGACTCGCATCGACATGACATAAGTGTTCTCGGGCCTGGACCAATTAAACGCTTGGGTGTGGGTGGTGGTGGTGGTGGGCTGTCCTTCCCCATGACCCTGAAATCAGGGGTAGATCAGGATGCTTTAATTTGCTCGCTTTTCTTTACTGCCGTATGGCTCTTCTCTCGTAACAGAACGAAACGTTAGGTTGGTTTGAATTAAGCAAACAACAAACAAGAGGTTTCACTGGCTTTCGGCCACACGACGTCTCGTTCCGTGAGATCTAAGCATCTCGTAAACTGAAAATGGTTTTGATCCTTATTGGGTCTACGGCTAATTGGGCGGTTGGAAAAAAAAAAAGGGCTCCAAGGCTGGACGTTTTTTGACTGGGATGGGATCCGAATACTGGTATAGACGCCTAAGATAAAAGAGCTGATTTTGGAAACATTTAGGTACATTTACGTGCACCTGATGATCCTAATACGGGACTCATTTGGGAGGAACTACCTCCTATTGAGCTCTCCCCAGAACATTTTGTTTTTTAGGGCTTTTTTCGGTGGGCATTCACTCCACCGTGGTGCAATATGAGCAGATTTCCAAACGCTGTGTATAATATGGTGAACGCCCAGATTGCTTAATGTTTATACTGAAATTCATAATAACGATCTATCAGTGGCCGAATATTTGAATATTTGTTGTCCCAATATCTAATTACCTAATAAAGGGCTTGCTTAATAGCCATGGGTTTTAACAGTGGAAGTTCCACCTAAGCTGAAGGTTAAGAACTTCTAATGGAGTCTCCAATAATGGTAGCTTAACAGAGCTGCAACACTGATGTGAGTAATCCAGCGTGCTATTGAGTAAGACACCACATTTTTATCTCCAGAAACTAACCAAGTAATCCAAACAGAAATGTCCTCCCTGCAGCTTGATTTCTCTCGGTGCCACAGTCTCTCAAAACCACAGAGAACGAAGGTAAGGAAACAAATAAATAAAGGAAATAACGTCGGTACAAAGGCTCCGTTGCAGGTGACTGGATAGTTTTGGAAGGAACAGTTTATAGATGCTCATTTACGAGACCCGAGCTTGTTATCAGGCTCTGAGGGCTGCTACTGAACATGAATACACATCAATACAGACTGGGGTGGAGGGATCTGAGGGTAATGATAATGAAAGATGTTTGCAAATTAAACAAATCTTCGCTCAAAGCTTTGGTCTTTTGGGCCCCCGAGCAAAATTCTTCTGCCTCAACCTCCTGCCGTGACGAAGGCCTGATAAGGCTGGACAGAGGACCTTCTGGTGCTGCAACAAAGGTGCTGGCTGGTCGGGTGATGGGTTTAGATGTTCAGTAGATCTTTTTTTTGGGATTACACAGTCAGTGTATGACTGGATGACTGTGTACTTTGTATGCTCTGCCTTTTTGTTGCATGTTGTGGTCGTGTGGGAGATGAGTCAGAATTTCCAAAAAGCCTGTGACCAAATTAAGACGGGATCTGTTAAGAAACCTGGCAACCCAAAACAGACATGGCAAAGAATATACATTGTCGGATAAGAGCGAAACCTCATGGTCGGTGTTTTTTTTATATGAGTTCTAGTGTAGGAACAACCCTAGACGGGGCGCCAGTGCATCGTAAGACACACACACACACACACACACACACACACACACAGTGAGTTCAGACAGCAAAGTGGTAACAGCATACCATACATACTACTGCGCAGTAGCCACTTAGAAAGTAAATCTCCATAGTCATGTTCCAAAATATAGTGGGCAGGCTCCAAAAGCATCACAGAACCACCACCTCACACAGCGCGCACACACACACACACGGATGTGATTGAGAGTCCACATACTTTTGACCCCATGTTGTACTGCTGGCTTGCTCTGCCTGCTTATGTTTCTCTCTTTTTCTTTTATATTGGCCGCAGATTAATGCTGGGCTTTTTTGTTAACGATGTGAAGTGGAGGCTCAGCCAAAGACTGCAAAACAAGAAAGGGTGGAGAGATGGAGGGGTGGGGTGGTGTTAGAGAGAGAGAGAGAGAGACTTACTCAGCAATGTTTTCGGTTAATACCCAAAGAATTGGCTTCCAAATAAAGAGATCTGGGTCGAGTTCGTTATGCAGCAGTGCTGAATTTTGGGCGGTTCCAGAGTCTCATGATCGTGCGCTACTTTGTGCTCATACGGGCCAGGCCTGGGGTTATGTTATTAAACTAGTACACATAAAACTAAACGTGAGTCAGTATTTTCAAAAAAATCGTAATACATAACCAAGCGGGGGTCATCGTTTTGGCCTGCATGTAACGCCCCGGGATGGCTGCAGGCTTTCATGCTAGCCAAGAAGAAGCTGCGTTTGATTATACTGTAGTTAGTCTGGAAACGACGATTGTTTGGATCGTGTTTGCTTAATATGATCAGTGAACATCACCAGTGTTTTTGAAGCAAATGTTAAAGCAAAGACTCCTGGTCTGTTGACTCAAATAAACAAGTTTCATTAGCAGGGGTAATACTCGCACCTTCAGGGCTTTGTTTCTGTACTGTAAATGTTCTTTAAACGTGCTTGCAAATTTTAAATATAACCTAAATACAGTTGAATCCGGTTAATGGGACCACATCGGGACACGATTGTTTTGGTCCGATTAAACAAACATGCCCTATGTTACAAGACGGGACGTGCTATGTAACATATTAAATGTTTATTAAACCT